>OMLM01002430.1:14682-37681 GCA_900302695.1 Helostoma temminkii | reverse complement strand
ATATATATATATATATATATATGTGTGTGTGTGTGTGTGTGCTGCAGGACCAGATTTCTGCTGAATGGAGTGGCTGTTATCAGATTAGAGTTCACTGGCAGGCCAAGGCTCACAGCAGGGCTCACCACCTGCTACTACTGATAGCTACACACACACAGACAGACATAGGCGAACACACATTTCTCTTTATTTCCTTTAAATTTGACTTAAAATCTGACATCTCTCTCTCACACAACAGTGATTGACTTCACTCTTCTGTTTTCTTCCTTACTGCTATATACTAATCTTTCCACTTACATGTATGCATCCGCTCTCCATTCCTTCCATTATCCACACAATCCTATTGTATCTTTTTCTTCCAGTTTTCTATTAACCATACCTTACTGACAGGTACTCGTAAGCCCCTTTCTCCGACATTTCTCCTGTCTTTCATCAGCCTCCTTCCATACCCCCAATGACAGGCACCTTCAATTCCTCCTTTTTCATCCCTGCTACAAAGACTCATCCCTCAATTTTTCTCTTTTTAGCTGGAAAAGGCAGAATTCCTCCACTTCCTATCAATCAATGGGTTCACCTCGGCAAAATGAACAGCTTTGAATAAGATGCTTTGCTTTTCTTGTTGTTGCGATTTGCTATGTCTGGCAGATGGGAAAAAAGTAATACAAAATTGTCTGCCCTTACTAAAACTATTTGGTTCTTTTTCATGGGCAGTGGAGACCTAAACATCTTGTTAGGACTGAATGTTGTCTGAGAGGAGTTTAAGATGCTGCTGGCACTGCATTTAGAAAAGTCCCTGCAAAATACTGAAACCTGAGTAAGTTTGTGGTCGAAAGTGGCTTGTGTGGAAAATGTCAACTACAATGTTTTGAAGAGGGGGAAAAGCGCTGCACAGATACACAAGATGCTCAGATGCTCAGGAAACACATACGTCACAACTGATGGGGTTGACATTAAGAGAGGAAACAGCACTTAGATGTAGCTGGATCCATCTGCAAACCTACGCACTTCAAAATTCCTGGATACTTTTACCTAACACACACAGCTTTAACAAACATTGCTCTATTCTAATTCCAAATGCAGCTAAAAGAGATATTTTATGCTAAGAATTAGTATAAATGACAACATGAAAACAATGTGACAATGTGAGGGTCAATCATAGTCATGAACCCTCCCACAATAATCAGTGAAAGTCAGGGCTCCATTCAGCTTTACAGAGTTAGCATATAGCCAGTGAACACAGTGGAACATTTCGCAGCTAGACAGACAGATATTTCCAACAGTAGTTGGAAGAGACCAGAGTGAAGATCGAAGTCAGAGGGTGAAATTTACCAGATAGACGACTCCAAATGCTAATGTTGCTCAGTAACTACAGGATTTGCTGCTTGTTAACAAGTTTGCTATATAAACTCAACTTTTATCGACAGAAGATAGTAACATGAAAATGGTGTGTTTAAAACACATGGACAAAAACTGGTTGTAAGGGTAATTATTCCATGTTTAAGCCAAGCTGTGCATCTTAGCATTGTAAAATGCAAATGGGCTCTGTATTGTCAACTCAACACTTGTCCCTTTCAAGTTTAGCCTTTTTCTTAATTAAAGAAGCATACATGTTGTTACAATGTTGCAAACACTTTACAACCCAATTCCAAAAAGGTTGGGCCGCTGTGTAAAATCAGCATAAAAACTGAATGCAAATCTCATAAAGAATGTATCAAATGTTTAAACTGAGAACATGTGCCACTGTAAGAAAAAAAATTCTAAAACTGCTAAAATGAGTTTTGAGTTAATTTTAAAATCAATGGCAGCTACACACCTCAAAAAGTTGCGACATATCCACGTTAACCCTGAGTAGCATCACCTCTTCTTTTAAAAAAGTCTGTAAAGGTCCTGAGGAGACTGGATTCCGGACTTTTGGGAAAGGAATGTTGTCCCACTCTCGTCTGATTTAGGATTCAAACTGCTCAACAGTTTTGGGTCTTCATTGTTTTTGTGTTTCAAAATGCACTAATTATTTTTAACTGGTAAACGGTCTGGACTGCAGATAGGTTAGTTCAGCACCTGGACTCTTCTACTACAAAGCCATGCTGTTCTCACATATGCAGTATGTGATTTAGCATTGTCCTGTAGAAATATGCACATAATCCCTGAAAAAGTCATATGGATGAGAGTATATGCGGCTATAAAACACTGATACATCTTCCTGCATTGATGGTGCCTTTCCAGATGCGCAAGTTGCCCAATCCAGACACTAACAGGCGTCCAATATTTGCATTTCACCCTTGTGCAATGAGATGTATCCAGATTCTCTATTTGAATATTGTTATTTTGACTATGTACTGTAGATTATGAGATATTCAAAGTCTTTACAATTTTATTCTGAAATCGTTTGACAATTTGTAGATGCAGCTTTTCACACTTTTTTGAACCTCCCTCCATCTTTAAATCTGAGAAACTATTAAATTAATTAGGTTAAAAATGTTCTTCCATCTTTTCCTCATTAGTACTATTTACTGTCCCAGCCTATGGTTGCCTCTATCCCAGCTTTTTTAAGATGCGCTACTGCCTTCATGGCAAATATTTGGTATGTTTTTTTTTGTTCTATTGTGAATAAAATATGACATTTACAAATCACCAGATTCTGTTTTTGAGTAAATTTTACACAACGTACCAAATGTTTTGGAATTGGGATTACATGTTTCTCATTATTAATCCCACCGGAAGAGCCAAGCTGCCAAACTGTGTTTACATTCTTACAGGACATGTCTTACACATATCAGCACCTACATTGTGTTGACAAAATCTAAAACGTGGTCAGGACAGACAAGAAAGCCAGCATGAGAAAACTACTGATGCTCTGTTTGGTCTCCTAGGTAACATTGTTTTTTACACCCATACAGACTATTCAATTCAGTTCAATTTAATTCATAACACTTTATTAATCCCAGAGGGAAATTGCTTTGCCTTGTTATAGTTGCTCTCAAAACAGACGAAGAACCACACCCAGAAAAGATCTACACCAACACAAAATACAAAATAACATCAATGCAATAAAATATACACAGAGTATCAAGATGGATGAAATGGGCCAATAACAATAGACCAGAGGTGAATGATAGCATAATGATAATTAAAGATAAATAAGATACTGATGATAGTCAGTTCATTTCTCCACCTCCTTACAGAGGGGAGATGACTTGTACAGTTTGATGGCCACCGGCAGAAAAGATCTCCTGTGGCGCTCTGTGGAGCACTTGATGTTAACATATATATCATCAATCCTTTTCCATCTTAGTATGGGCATTAAGTAAGCACAGTTGTTCTATGTTGATGAACACAGGCTATTCATTTACTACATAACAGTTTGTTCCGAATGTAAATTTTGCAGTTTACTGCTTCCTAATCGAGTGATCTCTTGTTAGGCTTGTAACAAACTTTTGCAAACCCTACACGAGGTGAAGGTCTTCACAGCACTTGACAAAATGTGTCAGATATTACTGATGTGTACAATAGCTACAGATGTAGGCCTATTGTTACTCAACCATCTCCAACTTGTAGTTAATTTTACATCAGACAGCTTTGGAACTTTGGAAATGTGTTTCTAGTAGGACACCATCAGTCCCTTTCCAGGGCTCCCGACCAACCTGCCAAATCATTTTTTTCCCTGATGCATATACTGATGTCAACTGAAAAATATTATCGCACTTGTTAAAAGCTACAACAGAGACCGATTTATGATTACCTTTATAAATACCACCACATACCCAAGTACAAATTACCTGTTCTACATACTTTATTGTTAGAGCAATGTTCCCTAAGCCTTGGTAATCAAGGCAGAAAAAGAGTGGCACTCAGCCAAGCAGCACAGCCAGGCCAGCACACAATAACACATCAGGGTAGATAAATACAGAGTTCAGGAGACCCACTGAGAGATCAAGTAGTTTAAGTACAGTGTGTAGGGTACAGTGACAAGTGTAATTTTGTTGGCTCCTGCTTAAGGTATTGGTACTAGAACTATGAAGTATTGTGGAGGAGGGCAGGTAGTGGGGGTGACACTTCCAGTTAGGGGTGGTTTGAGAACTGTTTCTCCTTGAATATGACTTTGAGGACAGTTGAGAAGGTGGTTGAAAAAGAGTATAGACGATGAGGTAGAGGGTGGACTCACAAACCTTTTATGGGCTTATACTTCCACAAACATACACAAGCAGGAGTACTGTACAAACACACATGGGGTATAAACATTTCCCATATGGAGACAATATATAAGATACTGTCAAAACCAAAAAGAGAGGAAACCCAAAAGCCTAGATGATAATAAAGGGCCTTGGTGAGCTGACATTTACTCTGTATCGCACACATATAAGGTCCCATATGCATGACAATTGCCCTTAAGCAGAGACACTGACAGGTGAGGGATGGGAAGTAACAGCATGGAAGAAGTGCAAGACCATGTCCAGAGAAATATTCTGTCTTTAACAGAACACTGGTATAAGTGGACAAACTCAATACTCAAGTAAAATTGCAAATTCAATTTCACTTTTTACTTAAGTTGAAGTACATGCTCTGGCATTGACAAAATTCTAACTATGCAACTAGGAATATCTGCTTTAAAGAGTATTGAAATGTGTGCTGTTGATAACATTAAAATAAAACATAATTAACTCCAGCTTTGCTGACAAGATGTGGTGATGGTATGGTGAAAATCACATAAAATAAAATCATAGTATTTATTGCATTTGCTTAAAAATATAAACGAGATGTTTTTTACCAATCAAAAAAGAACCAAAAGCAAATAAAGGTAGAGCTGATTTAACCACCTCGTGTACTGACTAGTCATTATTATTTAATGATAATACGCAGGATATTCATTGATTTTTCATTCAATTATTGATTGACTAAAAAAAACGATAACTTGTAACTAAAGCACCTATATAAATGTAGTGCCTTAAGTACAATATTTCCCTCTGAATAATAATGGAGTAAAATAACATAAACATAAGTACCTCAGACTTAGACTTAAGTACTGTTCTTGAGAAAATGCTTAATTACTACTACTAAATACTTTTGTATAATCCTGTTGTTTTAGTTCACAGATGACGTCACAGTGCACATATTGTATGTGACTATATAACTGTGGACTATAAAACTTCATAGTGTAAGACAATATGTATTAGCCTATTGGTGTAGCTCACAGATAAAGCCAAACTTTAAAAAATTACTTTAGATTCTGTGCGCTTATGGTCCCAAGCGTGAGACAATATGTAACAAGGATGGCAGAGGTCTGTATGTGTGTGCATGCATGAGTGATAAAACATAAAAGAACTTTTGAGAGTCATATAAGGAAGGCTGTGTCACTGTAGATAGCGAGCTGGATGGACTTCAAGTACAGCAGGATACAGAGAAAGTAAGATAGTGATGTTCAGATCATCACGGTGGCAGTAAAAAGACAGATAAGCAGGCTGCTGGTTTCACTGGCAGATTGACTGAGAACCAGACAGTAACAGATACTGTATGTGTATATAGTGGAGTCCAAATCACTAAAGTCTAAAGTCCTGCAAAGTCATACAAGTCAATGGCTGCTGGGCAAAAGCAACAGACATGGTGAGTGTAGAACATTGTAACAGGGACAAAGTTTTCAAGTTTTATATTGTAGTTTTTATTTAGTTTCTCAGCCTCTGTGCTTTAACATATTAAATTAAACTGTAATTTAAGGCTTACAAAATAAGTTGGTTGGTTGGTCGGTGATGAAGAGAAGACTTTATTACAACAATTTCAGAGGATTTGCAAAAAACATAGGCAATACTGGAACACAGCATTCAGTACAGCCACATGTTAAACATGGTGCTGGTTGTGATATGGCTTGGACATGCATCACTGCTAGTGGTCGCATTTAATGATGATTTTACTGCCACTGACAGAAAAATAGGATAAAGACGCAGGTATATACAATACAGAAGTATCAGCATGCTTTGACCAAATGCACCAAAAACTCATTGGATGTTAGTTGTCTTTCATGAGAAACATGCAGCCAAAATAATCTACAGTGAACAGTTGGAACATCCTTAACTGGCCATGTCAGCCACCCTACCTCCATCAGATTGAGCCTACTACCATTTACTGCAAACTCCCCACAACAAACAAGAGCTAAATGTGGCTGCAGTGAAGGCCTGGCAGAAAACCAACAGGGAAGGTAGAAAGGCTACGTTCAGGCTGCAGCTCTTAATGCTCAATTCAGATTTTTTGCTGAGATCTGATTTTTTTATGTGTCTGTTGACAGTATTTTTAAAATGTGACAAATATCACACCAATGTGAACTGACCACAGCCCTGAAGTGATCCACCTGTGCAGATGTCTCTCTCAGCATTATACATCTACAATACAACATAACATGTAACAAGTATACAGTATGCTTTTCATCAACAACAAATAAGTGCTTCTCCAAATACTTTCTCCTTCTGGACTGTAACTACATTCAAGAAGCCATAATGTATCAATTTTAGACAAAGATTAATTTTGGAAGGAAAATACATTCTCCCCTTAATCACTGAGAAGAACGCATCTGCTTGAAAAAATACATACAAGGACATACAGATAACAAAACAACAGAGCTTTTAAGCTGTCAGGAGGCTAAAAGCTTTGCTGTCTGTTGAATAGTCATGTTATTATTGCGAAATGCAGGAAATGATTGTATCCAAGTGTTGTCTTTTCTAACTCACTACTCAGTCTATCTGCTTATGAACAGCCATCTTATTTTGCTTGTTAGTTTAAACAAACCAAACCTCTCTGGTGGTAATATACTTTTTAACATTATGGTGTAGACATGTAGACAATCTTCCTCACAATTCTTAAATTACACATGTCACTTTTGTCAGCCCAAATCTTTTGATCCTAAACAAGACACTTACCTTCAAATCAGAGGTTATCTTGTTAAATACATTTGACATTTGTTTTGTTATTTTATGTAACAAATCAGTAAATAATGAAAACATTTCGAAAAAGGTAAAACCTCGATATTAACAGTCAACCCTAACATAATGTCTCATCTGAGGTCTATGAAACATATTTCATAATGAAATATGATCCAATAGTGCCTCTCGTGAAGTGCATGTTGTTCCCTGTTGACTCTTAACCACCTGCAGCAATACTCAAACTTTTCCGAGTTACACTCTCGTCCAAGTCCTCTGCTCTTCCCAGCTGCTGGCTGTGTCAGATACATTTATAGACACACACAGACTGGACAGCTGCCTGTGTGTCCAGAGGGGTCTTGGGCCAGCCCACTCATTTCTTTTCATTTTGGCTCACTGATTTGCATCTCCAGTGGTAGCTCTAGTAGTCTCCAAAGTGTCAAAAACTTTTTCAAATGTATAATATGTTTTACATGTGTATCACGTTTTTACACATTTTAAATGTGGGTGTTAAGTTTTCAAGAGGTAGACTGCAGTGTGAAGCTGTGGAAGCTCCCTCAGACAAAATCGAAACAAATGCTCCCAACTATGTTGTACTGCAGACGGCATCTTGTTTTTTTTAGCTAATACAGTTTGGCAAAATTACATTAAAAGTACTGTATGCTGAATTAGCTATTAGTATTTTCAATTGCAATGTTCTACGACTGCCTAACAAATATTGCTGAATAATTGTAATACAGAAGATGTCTTAAAATTTGAAGATTGAAGCAGTGATTTAGTCAGTGATTTAGCAAAAATCCAGCCATGGTACCTGTACAAAATGTGTGTTATCTATGTCACCTGAAAGAAGACAGTCAGCCAAAACATAGCAAATATCTAACATGGCCAGTAGATCAGAGCTAATGCACTGGTTAATGTGACAAAGTGTGTAATGAGGGGTGGTGTAAGAGGATTTAATAATGAAAGCGGGACAATGGGAACTGGAAGAGAAGAAATGCATTAGTGACAGCAGCATGAAAGATTCAGGGATGAGCAGATAATACACAAGATAGCTGGATAAGAGGAAAAGAAAGGGGGGAAAACAGCAGTTATATAGTAGTGGATGTGCAATACATTGTTAAATACTTAAATATGAGGCCTTTACATTTACACATCTGTATCTAAAATCTAGGAACATTTATGTGTCTCTTTAAATTTCAGCTTGGGACAGAGCTCTTCAGAAGTCTTAAAGGTCAACGCGAAAATCCCACCAGCTTCAAAAGAGCAGTGTAGGTCACTCTTGAAAAGTAAGATTTAATCTCTGTTAGATTATCCCACTAAAGAAAGGTTAGACATAAAATTTAGCAATAAAATTACTGTCATCCTCCAGCAATTGGAGAACACTTTTACAAATATAGGAATCTGAGGTGAGAAAACTATATCATGTAAGTATAACTTTTCATCCCACAGCACATACAGCACAATACAGACTTCTTGTCTTTTTATTCCATTTATATGCTCTTTTACTTTCTATCTTTCTGTCTCTTCACTGTTCCTCTCGCCCTTTCTCTGATTCTCATTCACACTCAATCTGTCAACGATATGCCTGATTGAATCTGAATTAAATGAGTGCCTCTTATTTTACAAAGAGGAGAAAAACAGCTTGTATTTACTTTGCAGTGCTGTCTATTCTTTAAAACATAAACACTCAACAATTTTTACAACACATGCCATCAAAAAACTGACTCCACATACAAGCACATATACACATTTTTTCCCCCAAAGAGTACTATCCTACTGGCAAATGGATCTTTTGAACCAGTTTAAAAAGACTGATTGCTTTTATTGTGAGCCTTTGCCTTGCTTTTATCGACCGTTTAAACTGCCAAAATCACCAATTGTTGTTTTGTGCCTTTTATCTACTTCGAAGCCATATCAGTGCGTTTTGTCATGATAATAATGTGCAAATTGCCCTATTCATTATTGTTTTTTGATGGAGAAATTGGGTAAAATAAGCACTTTGTAGATAAGCGCAGGGTCTGAACACTATTTGCAAAAGCATCAGCAGAAAGTAGAATACATTTCAAAGAGCTGAATGCCAAAACTGATTTTAATACACTAATAACAGTGTAATCTTCCTATCAGAAAGTGCCAAAACACAGTGTACGCCTGGTGACTTATAAATCCGCTCAGTAAGCATGTCTCATTGATTTAGCTTCCTATTTGAAGTGTCAAAGTAAGCAACATGCAGATTGCAATTCTCAGAAGTTCACTGATTTGACGTAAGCACTGAAACCTTTTTGTTCCGTCGTCAGTGTCACTGTCAAGCTCCTTACAGGTCTGTCTTATTAACTGCTATCCTTCTGTCTTCTTAAAAAACTGGTAGCAAATTAAAAAAACGTATCTTTAAAGGAATGGGAGCTACTCCATGCACTTTGGCCAAAGTTTGTTAGTTGTTAGTCAAAGAGAATGATAAAGAAGGGATAAAGAAGTGATTAAAACAGGAGTGGGAAATTAAAAGCAGAGGATCATAGCGGTGTTGCACACATACATTCACATAATGTATATTACAGCAGACTAACATACCCACATAAACAAGAATCCGCACACATGTTGTATCCAAATAAAAATAAAAAAAAATTCTCTCACGCTCCACCATACACCTCTGCCTACCTTCTTAGCTTGCTGGACACAGGTCATGTACTGTTTGGCCAGGTTAGAGCAGTGCAGGGTTTGCTGCGAATTTTCTCTGTAGCACTGGAGCACTTTGGCCTGCAGATCAGTGCACACAGACGCAGTCTGCCGGGGCCTAGAAACACAGGGTTGATTGGAGGGTCAGTGTGATTTTAAAACAGCTTTACCAACTGTAAGCCTGCTCAGTTTTCCTAGTCACAATTATTCTGTTATTGCCTGTTGGTTGCCAGTTAAAACAGAGCCTCATATTTTGAAACACAAAGCAATAGCTTTGTGTCAAGTCACAACAGGTAGTGATGCATCAGTCAGTCAATATTAGCGAAGAGAGTAAATATTAACAAAAATTAGTGACTGACACAATCTGCTGTTGACCTACTGTCAGATTGTGAGTTATCCTCTGATATTTCTTATATTTAATATAATTATATATTTTTTAAAAGCAATGTAATATTAGGACACAATGTCCATGTTTTCTGCTTCTTAAGACAATGAATTTACCATGATTGCCAAATTGAAATGTCAACATTAGATTTGCAGATTTAATAAAGAAAGAAAAAACATTATAAATAGCTGCATTATATCACACCACAAGGAGAATAAACATTGCAGACTCTTTAGAGTTAGGCTTAAATGAAACTGCAGTAACAAATCACTAACCATTTCTAGTTTGTGTCATTAAATCTTATGGCAAGTTAAAAAAATGTACAAACACTTGACATTGTTTGAGGTTTGTTTTAGTTGCAGGAGCTGGAGTAGCTAAGATAGTTCCAAAGGCTTCAAGTGCAGCCTGTGGAGAAAAATGAATTATGCATAGACAAAACAGCTTAGAAGTCAAAGTCAAACTTTCTCTTTTCTTATTGTCGTACACACATAGACAGTACATGTGTACAGACAGAAGCACACAATCACAACCACACCCACAAACATATACACCCACACACGCACGATATACACTTACAGGTACTGCAAGATAATCCTACATGAGAGTAATCCTCAGTGCTCTGCTGCTTGTGGTAATTTACCTGCTGTTGTGACAGAAGTCCTAACTGGGAGGATTGGGATGTGCATATGTACACACACATGCACACACACACACACACACACACACACACAAAGACAGAGAGACATAATGCATTCCCAGTGCTACATCATACTTTTCTTATGTATATGCTGCTCACTAGAACTGAACATTATAAAATGAAAAAATAATATAATAAAACTAAATATGTCAGATTATAGAATATATATGTATAGATTACATTAAGGTGGATTAATGCTGTAGTTGGTTTTGCCCTTTCTATTTTATCACATGATCTTCTTTGACAAATATAGTTTGTCTGTCATGCAATTATAGAAATTAAAAATGTCCTTTATTCCCAAAGCAGCTAAAGCAATTCTAATTTATGACTAGTTTTGTGACACTTGAGTAGAGATTATTTATTAACTAATTCGATCTTGACAAGAAAAAATTCCTTTTAGAAACATGACTACATTATTCTTTTTCAGTATCTTTTGAGGCTGAATGTAACATTGTACTGTAACAGTAAGTGACAGAGAGAGGAAGAGACAGAATTAGTGTTTAGTTTGATAAGGAGACGTGTGGCTTCATTTCACATGATGCAACACTGAGTTTTTATTTTGGAAAGCTGATAACCTGACATTTATATGTGCAATCAAGTGTGCACACACACATACACACCTGCCCTCATGCTATCCCTCAAAGAAATTACAGAATCATCCTTCACATGTGAATAAGCTCAGTGGTCCTTGCTGTCACTGAAAAGCACACACAATAAATTTGTGAATTTGTGCGCATGCATCTGTGAACTGTGCTTTGCACTGCGTGTGTGGGGGGCCGAGATAAACTGTACAGACTGTGGTAGACATTTCTCTGCACTGGCACAGTACATGTAGTGTACAGTCTCAATATGTGTCTGTGTGTGCTTTCATGTGCAGTGAGGGGTACAGCGACAGGATTAAATAAATCACCAGCGAAGAGAATATTCACAAAAACAGAAGTGAATGCAACCTGAGAGAGAAAATGTGACAGTGACATATGATAAATGACCCTTGCAGTTTATTTGGACAAACAGTATCCCATAGCAACCATCACAATATTGTACAATAGGTGCCACGCCATTCAGTGCTCAGGTTGGAGGTTTAATACTAGCGCTCTTTGCGTAATGTTTGACTAACAGTCATTCAGTTGATACACTGATAAGGCGCTATCAGGTTCAATATAATTTACTAGTTGATGTAAGAGTGGACAAACAGAGTTTCAGTCATGTTAAAGCAAACTGGAAACACTCATTTGACGAGGCTTATTATTATTATTAATAGTCTTATGATACAGGACGCAGGATTCAGGGCTCAATAACTCTAAGAACACAAGTGGTATTATGTCCACACCAAAAGGAGAAGATTTGAGGTCAGCTCATGAAAACATTTGTATACACTGAAAACGAAGATGATTTTTTTGTGTTAGTCTAAAATTATTTGGACAGAGTTACATCCTCTTGATTAAAATTATACAACTGGTTGATGTTTGACTTTGCAATGTGACAGCTGGCTGGAATTACTCCCCAAGAGTAGGAGATAACAGCAACAATAGCCCCAAGGTATATTAATCCAAGCTCAAAAAAAAAATAGAAAGAAAACCTAATTCTTTTCTTTATTCAACAAGAACTTTCTGATAGAAGGAGTGTTTTAATAATGGAATCTGAAGCAGAAAATTGCCTCTGCTAATCTGCACCAACTGCCTCGTGTGACTGAAATTAAAGGTGAGCTCTTATTAGAAAAACATTAGCCGCCCCAGCTATTTTGATTGCTAACTTTCACATGGAAAAGAAGCAAAATAAGGCTTCAATTGCTTTCTGCTTGTGACGTTTTTGCATAAATACATGCAGAGTTTGGGGAGAAAGATTAGGTTCAAATCGTTAAAGTTTCTCATTATTTTTTGTCTCACCTTGGTAGTGTGTGGTTTTTATGAAGACAGCTCAAGTTCTGTACCACTGCAAAGTGTGACACCCGGGAATAAAGCAATAAGAAGACAAGATCGTAAGGGCGTAGCATTTTATTATTCTCTCTGTGTACAAGTTGGGCTTGTTTGTGTCGGTGTGTGTGTGTGTGTGATATGTGAATGGTTATTAATATATGATGACGAGGATTTGGGTTCCTTTTAAGAGTCAGCCATGGTATTGTACATTTGGTTTTTAATATTACGCCGAGTGGAGGGGAAGAGAAGAGAGGATCAAAGATGTCATGGCTGGGGTGAGATCAAAAGGAATGACGGGGCATGCATGTTGTTTTGTTAGAGGTTTTGTAAGGCTTTTATGATACTGTCATAAGGTTAACATTCACAACATTGTATTGCAGAAATTTTTAGAACACATCTAAAGATATGATCATGATCACTACAGTGTTAGTTCAAACAGCCAGTGACGATCTTTTTGAGGACTGACATAGCTGAGTAGCAATGCTTGTTCTCCCAGCCATAACAATCACCTATTCTCAATTTTGGTTAAGAGGTGCAGCAGACTTAATGCCTAAGGCCACATGTTAAAATACACAGTAAAATACCCAAACACGTCCCTAAGTTTAATCTCAACTCCAAATCAAACACTTACAAATTCTCAAATGGGAATAGCAATCAAAAACAGCTACAATCTGTGAACTGAAGACAGACAGAACTGCCCCTGTATCTTCATACACTGACAGCTGAATTGCTGAAGAGAGATAGGAATGTAGGAGAACAATTCACACTCTGTTAGCCTGGCTGACTGATCCCCACAAAACTCACTTTGGGAAAATATATAGAGAGAGAGATGGGAGGGGATAAGGAGAGTGTTTCATTAAATCAGGTGATGTGGGAACAAGATATGGCGCACATGCACACGTGTTTGTGTATGTCATCTCATCACTGATAACTTTTCAATGAGGAGAATTTATGGTTGGACAACTGACCTGAGTTCTGGGTGATTTGAAATGAGATGTGCTCTTTGGAGCGTTTCACTGCTATCTCCTTCCATCACTAGCTTTTGTTTATCATCAACTATTTCAATTCCAGTTTTGTCATCTAATTTGTAAGGTCCTTTTCTTAAAATAGTTCACTTTTCTTTTGAAAAACAGTGTTAATGTGTTGTCAATTTTATAATACAGAAAGTGTAGTGTATCAAGTGAGCACAATAAAACAAACCGTTTTATTGTTTACATTCATGTTTTACTTACTACATCATTTGCTGTGTGCTCCTATAAAGGGTCCAGCAATTTTTGGGTCAATAGAAAACACAACTGTGGAAATTCTATCACTAACTGATATCCAGAAAACTATTCATTATTTTCAAGAAAGTCCCCCTAAATAAACCCAAACAAACAGATATATAGTTGACCAGAACAGGCGAAATAAATATGCAGTGAGAACCACAGTGTGGTACACACCTGAGAATCAGATTCAGTGTCAGAAGAAAACAAGTCGAATGAATGCACCCTGTATCCTTTTTAATGAAAAGGGATTAAATCTAATTGTGTTCATGCCAACTCATTACATAAACACAATTAAGACAAGGGACTGATGAAAATCTACTGTTACATGCAGCAATTAAATAAATATTAGACGACCTGTCCAGGGTGTACCCTGCCATTTGTGCGATGACAGCTGGGATTGGCTCTAGCCCCCCTGCTACCCTTAATAACAGATGGATAAATGGGTTGATAGAGAGCCAGTGCTGCAGTTAAATGAGACTGGAAATATGAGCTCTGTTGTGACAGACTCCTCACCTATATAACTCCATATACCGGTAAATCTGGACTGCTAGTGCCTGTAATCTTTTTGTGAGTTTTTGTGTGTGTGTTATATATAATACATAATCTTTAGAGTAAGTAAAAGAAGTGTGTGTGTAAATAAACCTCTGTCTTAATGGTTAATCTTTGTTAGACCATAGTGCAGACAGGTCCTGTCTCTAGTAACGACTAGCAGTCTACTTTGGAGGGCACACAGATCCTTACAGTAAGCTTCCTGTCTGTTTCACTAATTGGACACACTACCCATACACAAGAACACACACACATACAGTAAAAAGTAGATATAGCAAATCCACATGATAGTAGACTTTTAATCACAAACTGTCAGCAGTTATTTCATGGTGAATCCTCACATAGATATCCACCTGAGCTTCACTTAGGTTCCATCTTTGCAAACACTTTGAGAATAACAAGGTTTTTTAAGAGGATTAATGGATTTTTAGATCTTAAGGTAAGCTCAGCTGCAATGTTGAGGATCTCTTAAGTGAGGTATTTTTGGGAAACGGGAGTAGTCTCATACCCTAAGGCAAGGCTAATGGATGAACACCTCTAAAATGCCCCATGTAGTTGGGAAAGGCAAGTAGTAAATGGCACTAGATAACATTTTACCACTCAAAATGTCTCCACTCGAGGATAATATTTTAAACAGTGTGACCTGTCCAGTGTAGGAAAAGAGGCAACGTCCCAGGGGGTTTCCATCTTGTTGCTCTGTTATCAACAAAGTACCCTCCTCAGGTGTGGGAGGCAGCCTTTAGCTTACATTACACTACAAATATCTGAGACGAGTCCTGGAATCACAAATAGGAAACAGTAGCAATCTTATCCAAACTGGTATCCTTTATATGCAAACAAAAATATCTCCTACTAAATCTGTATTTTACAAGTGATCTACAGTGGTGTGAAAACGTATTTGCCTCCTTCCTTGTTTTTTATTTTTTTGTATATCTGTCACACTTAAATGATTCAGATCATCAAAGTACTTTTAATAATACACAAACATAACCTGGGTATACACAAAATGCAGTTTTTAAATGATTTTTTTAAGGGAAAAAAACCTGCCTGGTCCTATGTTAAAAAGTACTTGTTCACCCCGCTAAATTATGAATGAACTGCAATTAACCACATTTTTTGGAAAGGTGAGTTCAATTTTGCTTGCCACACCCAGGCCTGATTACTACCAGACCTCAAGACATCACTTAAATAAAAGCTGCCTGACAAAGTGAAGAACACTAACAGATCCCTAAAAGCAACACTTCATGCTGTGACGTAAAGAAATTGAAGAATAGTTGAGAAACAAAGTAATTGACATGTATCAGTCTGGAAAAGGTTCCAAAGCCATTTCTAAAACCTCGGTGAGAGCCATTATCTACAAATGGAGAACTTGGAACAGTGGTTAAACTTCCCAGGAGTAGTCGGCATACCAAAATTATGAAAGTTATGAAAGAAATCAAATCATCTCCTAAAGAACTGCAGGCTTCACTTGTCTCAGTTAAGGTCAGTCTTTGTGATTTAACAATAAGAACTCTTTCTTATTGTTGAATCACTTGGCATAAATAGCAATACTAAGTCTCACATTTGCCAAAAAATATACTATTTATCCCTAAGACTTTTGGGCAAATATTCTGTGGACTGGACTCTTGGAATGTGTGTGTCCTGTTACTAACACTAACATAATACTAGCATAAAAAGTACATCACATCAACGGCCAAACATGGTGGTGGTAGTGTGATGGTCTGGGGCTGCTTTGCAGCTTCAGGACGTGGACGACATCATAATTGATGGAACCATTAATTCTGCGCTCCACCAGAAATTCCTGAGGGAAAATGTCCAGCCATCAGTTCATGACCTCAAGTTCAAGCACACTTGGGTTATGTAGCAGGACAATTAACTGAAACACAATTAAAAATGACTGATTAAGTGGCCCAGTCTGGACATAAATATGATTAAGATGCTGTGGCATGATCAGATTTAGGTGTGACAAATATGCAAAGAAATACAAAATCAGATGTCTCATGTCACATTTCAGCCAACACAACATTAGCATCAGTCACGTCACTCTATTGCTCATCTTACTACACTTCCTGTGGCTGCCCACACCAGATTCAAAGCCCTGATATTTGCCTACATAGTAATCAACTCAACTGTACCTTCATACCTTTACACATTCATCCAGGTCTACAATCCATCTCGCTCACTACCCTCGGCCAACAAATGCCGCCTGGTGGTACCAGCACTAAACTGCAAAAGATCCCAGACAAAGCTCTTAAGCACAATTGCCCCACCATTGTGGAATGAGCTACCAAAGTCTGCATGCTCAGCTACCTCATTAACAACATTCAAAAAACTGTTGAAACCAGAACTATTTTGTTCCTAAAATTAATTAAAAAAATAAAAACAAATTGCATAATGATAGTATGTGTGAAACTTGAACTCTTCTTCTCATATCACTTTACTTTCAATGTATGCTCCCAGACTTAGTTTTGCTTGCTTCTGTTCCTCACATATAAGTTGCTTTGGATAAAAGGAAGGGAGCATATACTTTTTCACAGCATTGTAAGGATAAGCAGTCTCTTAGTAGCAAGTAGCGATCTCTCATGGTCACAGAATTACTCAAGAGGCTCTATGTATTTTTGGTATTGTAATTTGAGATGTTTCTGTGGCTTGGGGCTTAAATCAGCTGGTGCAGATGTACAGGTCACGGAAATATTACAATATAAATAGGATCTCCATAGGACGATGACAAAGGATGCCAGATTATTATAATTAACACAGATCAAATCATTTTTTTTTTTTCTGAATTAGGCTCACTCGATCTTTTTTTGTTTCTCATACCCACTAGGACACTACAGAAAGACACTAAGAGAACCAGAGACTATACTGAGGACAAAGAAAACCAATACAAAGACAGTAGACATGCAGTAGCTAACCTACATGTTGAATTGTGCTGCAGTCCGACCCTCTTGTTTTCAGCAGTGGGTAAATAGAATAATTACTGGACGGTCAGTGTAGTGTGAAATGACAGTGTGACCACATTGCCCAAATGCTGATAGAACATGACAAGCACATGGCTGCCGGAATACAAAAGTGTGCCTGTATGTGCGGCAGAGATAGAAAGAAAAAAAGGTAATGGAAGTTTGTGGGTATGCAAGCTTATGTTTGTGTGTGCACACACTTCAAGAATAATGAACAACACATTGTGGCAGGACAAAATGGTGTTCCAGCAAAACCATTGCTGAAATGATCTTCTAACCTCTTTCATGCAGCTACACACAATAGCAAATCCTTCCTAATGTAATCATTTGGTCAGAAATTCTGGACTTGAATTAAGTAATGTTAAATTCAATGGACCAGGTGAATGAGGACGGTAGTGTTGTGAATGAGGTCACTCTCGATCAGTGCAGAACTAGCAAAAAGACCATGTCTCTTCCTTTCTCAGGAAAAAGTAGAGATACAAGGCTGCACAATGTAACATAATCCAACTCTTAGCAGCATATTGAACAATGCCACATCACATCATTGCTCAATAAACAACATACTGAGTAACATATACAATTTAGCAGTGCCCTTTAAGGACGGTGAGAGCCAGAGTTATGGTATAGCCTTACAATTTAGCATGATAAAAGACAAATATGCAAATAATTTCTTAAAACAGTTAACTCAGTTAACTCAAAAAATATAATACAATCAATTATTACTTTTTTGCAGGGAGACTCCTAATTTTTCAGTTGTGGTCCTGGTGGCTGAGAGACTTTGATACATTTAATACTAGGTGGGTCCCACATTGTGATTTTTACAGGTTTCTTTTTAACTGGAGATCAGGTCTAGATAAGAGTCAGAAAATAAATGGATGGATGGATGGATGGATGGATGGATGGATGGATGGATAGATGGGGATCACATTCAGTACACAGCAAGACATAAGAGCAAGGGTAGAAAATCAAGCCCTTTATGTGCTAATGAAAATCAAAAGGTGATGAATGAGCATAGGAGAACAGCTGAAAATAAAAAGATCTGAATTAATTAGTCCTCTTTCATCAGTTTTGCAATAATCACTGCCATGCACATGGGAAAAGGGGAAATGAATGGCTTTCTGACAAAACCAGATTCACAGAGCTTTATTACTCTGTGCCCTTCCAAGCAGAGGTAAAAATGGGTTTTCAAGAGGGGCGTAAATTGACTAGGCCCACACACTCTAGTGATGCCATTGTGTCGATGGTTCAGAACTGAATGAAACGGACATGCTTTTTGACAACAGGTGAGATTGAACTGTGCCACCATAGAGGAGAACCTCTGCTTCTGGCGAAATCCTGCTGTTTCTGTTTTTCTACCAGCACAATGGGGCCATTTAAAAGGCCAAGTCAGTTATTAAATGTATTATCATAATAGGCAAGACAAATGATAAAGGTCTATCATTGTTACAAAAAAAATGGCAAGGATGTTAATGTCAAAATTTTAATATACACAGGACATAATAGGAAAACCCAATATGCCACATGAATCTAGCTACAATTTTTTGTATGAATCTATACATGAAGTCTAGTGCTGTTTCAGAGAATGATCAAAGAAAGAAAGCAGTAGACTTAGAAACAAGAAGGAAAGAATATAGGCTATTTTACTCACTGTTTCTGGGTCAAAATACAATAACTTATCCACTTAAAGGGTGCAATAGGTACATCTAGCTAAAAGTAATGCAGTTTAATACAACAGTACCTGTACCTCAAACAGAAACTAAACATTATCACCTTCATGATGGGACAATATATTACAGGACTGCTGTATTATACAGTAAGTTTTAGGTTAGTGTATCTAAGAAAACTGCGAACTGATTGGGAATTCAGACAGAAAGAGAGATGTTAGGTGCTACTGAACCACACCGACTCTCTGTCTGTCTGGATAATGGTTGAGCTCAGGACAACTAACAGCAGAATTTTACCGGATGAACATATTTTCATGTATTATCAGCAGAAAGGAATCAGAGATGTTTTTACGCCTGGTTTTATTAATTATTTCTTTAAGGTCATCTATTATGCAAAATCCACATTTTAGTCATTTTTTAAAATTTTATATGACTCTTGGGTCTATCTAGACATACACTATGGAGATAAGCAGTGGACCCTGTGCTTTTTTTTACATTTTCCTGTTTGAATACAGCTTCAGAACGGTCCAGTCTGTATTTTCGGTTGCTAGATTCACTTCAAGACCAGATGGACTGATTCTGACTGTCTGTTATCTACCTCAATGTTTGAAGCCATAATTTACCATTTTAAGGTATTTTGTCATGCTTTTTGTGTGCAGGGATTACTAAGTTGAGAGCACAAATTACTACATTGTGCGGAGGTGCGCACAGACAGACACCTCTTTTAAATAACACCTTTATGTGTGTAGAGATAAACTCTTTAACTTCCCTGAATTCATGTTGACATGTCATAGAATAAATAACGTAATTAGAATGAAATGAGTGTCTCTTAAAGGTAACAATAGACATTTTGCACACGCCACAGCTGCGGTATCTTCACTACATTTATGATTAAGCTACTAATTTGGCTGTATAGGAGACAGGATAGTCAGCGTGTAATGGTAAATTACACTTTGCAACCTGCTCCACATCTGCAGCAATTACATATTTCTTTTGATTCAGAAAGTGTAATTGGTTTTTGATTGTGGATGAAGGGATGCCTATTTCGCACCGTGCATGCTCCCTGCGTGTAAGACTGGAAGTCTGGGCGAGTGTATGGGTGAAGTGTACGTATCTTTTTTGTATGTACACATCTGTTTAAGTAAAATGTCCCCAACAAGACTGGGCATGATTCTAATTTATGATGGACAGTCACATCAGATTTTAGGGATGTGGTGCCCAAATAAAATTAACTAAATAAAAAACTCAAGTGTTTGAAATTCTCATGCCACAAAAGATTTAAGACATTTTCAACTTATCATTCACATAGAGAGGAAAATGGTGAACCTTGACATGTTGATAAAAGAATTTTCACAACACTCTTATACGAGAGAAGAGCTGTGATAATAGTAAATTATCACCAAGCCTCATCAATATGTGTGGACAATTTTCTGACTATCAGGCAGATGCAGGAGGTCTGGAGTTCACATTAGCATACAAAGCACTGCAATCAGCTTTCACACTCTGCCCACATCTGCTTTCTGACAACTGTCTGGACATCCTGCTAATCAGAACTAGTTTGTTTTTGGCTGAGATTTTATGTCTTTCTTGCATTTAGATATGTTATAAAACACAATTTAAACTTTAACAAATAGATTATCTGCAGGTGTATTCAGCAAATGATCTATATATATGATCTATATATGCTTGTAAGACATAATAATGACACATTAAGGAAGCAATTGTAAGGATTGTTATTTCCCCTTATTTATTTACCGGATATGAGCTTCAGCTTTGGTAGCTGCTTGATTGTATTGTTCAGCCGTTTCCTTGTAGTTGTCAAAGTTCTGCAGGTGGGAGAAAGAGAGAAAACCAAGGTTAGAATGAATTCAGGGTATGTCACAGCTGTACAGATGTTTCGCTTCTCAGGCATATACGGCTTTAATCATATGAGGACTTGTGTCCAGGCTTTAACGTTATTAAATTTTCAGATCACCTCATTACAAAACATAAAAAACAAAAAACAGATGAACCAATATCAAGACAAATTAGAAATCTTGCATATCTACATAATATTGCCATAGTTACAGCTGTTTTTTCAGCTTCAATTCCATCATAATGAGCCAATCATAACCAAAATGCATAAAGCACTATCAGAAATGTCACATTCGTTAAATTGGCGACCTTTGAGTATAACATTATTGCTTACAAATCTGAGTGCTGATGGACTGTTAGTGCTCCATAATGCTTTATTTCATGCGAGACACAGTGGCATTTAAACAGCAATTATTACACAGCTGAAGCTTGAGCCTAGAGGGCAAAGTCAGACCCAGCACACCTTTACTGGAGTAGTCAGTGGTCAGTGTTAACTACACTGCATCACGGTCAGAGCTGCTCCCACGATAATGCACTGACTATTAAGAAGTCAAGAGTACATGTAGTTTTAGAAAACATGTTAGATGTGCAGTATTCCAAAGTAATGAGAATACTTTTAAAATCATGCTCTGTGAGATGGCTTTACATCAAAACACATGAAGTTTGTCTACAACTCCCCAAACACAAAGCAAATCTTTCTCCCCACCCTCTCAAACACATTGAATGTACAGTAATCACCATTTTAAACCAATAACTGAAGCGCTCATGCTCTTTCTTAATTATTCCCTAAATTCCCAATAGATAGGGTGATAGAGGAGGAAGATAATTGAAGTGACTGAGCAGGGAAAGAGATGGGATTAAACACAATCCCTAGCCCTTTACTCCTCCAGTACCCCCTAGTCATTTTCATATCTCATTATTTCACACTGGTACACAGACATGTCTCTCCTGTTCTGAATGTCTTGTGTTGGAGAAGACTTAAATAATTTTACTGGCATGTTTTCTCTTAATCCCATCTACTAGTATTTGCTACAAGTAATAATCTGTCCCTCTATACTGTTCTTTCATGTTCCATAAAGTAGGAAAAGAAAAAACACTAACACAGATATCATAGGTCTTGTTGAAGATGTAACAGGAGGAGGTATTTTGTTTGTCTGAAGCACTTTAAAACATGGACAGGAATTAACAAATCTAGAAACAGTTTACCTTTCTCATCAGAGTTTGTTTTCCATTTTGGCTGTCAGGTAGGTAATTCACATTGATAAAATGCCAAACACCCCTGCCAGTAATGTTTCTTGGCTGTGTTATGTTGGATTATTCGGGACAGGATTTAGGATTAGACTCCTGTTGCTGATAAATCTCCCCCTTACCAATGTGCGGGCCAGACTCAAGCACCACACCTCGATCCGTGAGGTGTGGGGGGTGGAAACTGTAGCCCCAAAACTAAAACCCAAGTGTTCATCTCCGAATTGTGTGCCTTCCTTATAAACACAGTACCTAACTTCAGAACTTGTGCTCCGATATTTTTATTAATCTAGTAAGCATTAATCATTACCTATAAATGCTTTAATTTTTAAATTCTAGAAACCAAGCCCTGGATTCATGGATATTAAAGAGAAAGCAAGTCCCACTTCTTGTAAGGGGGAGTTGGCTGATACTTAGCCTTGCTCCCTGGGAATATGTGGTAAGACGTTAGCCACGTTAGTGACTTAGCCTTTAGCTTCAGGTCAAGGGCTCAGTGAGTACACGCAATGGAGAAAAGCTGAGCTGAATCTTGAAAGTTGGTTATTGCCTCGTGGGACATCCAGTGTTCAAGTCAAGATAAAAAAGGATCCAAAGGGGGCTCCTACCCATGGGTCCCTCAGATTATGCAGGGCACTGTAAGAAGGGCAGCAGTTAAGACATAGTTTAAAGGTAAAGTGAACTTCTCACTGAATATTGGTGTACCCTACCAAGGCTCTATCTCAGAGGTTTGGAGGGGTCAGGAAGTTCCTCCCATTTAGAAGAAGATACACATTTAGCAATAATGGTATGGTATCTTCTCTTTTCCAGCTTTTACTTTCTGTCCTTTTTCCGTAGTTTGAACCCTACTTAGTCAAAGAGAGTTAACCTAAAGGGTGAATGTAGATTGTCA
>OMLM01002427.1:21152-39150 GCA_900302695.1 Helostoma temminkii | reverse complement strand
TGTGTGTGTGTGTGTGTGTGTGTGAGAGTGAGTGAGTGAGTGAGAGAGAGAGAGAGTGAGAGAGTGAGTGTGTGAGAGAGACAGAGACAGAGAGTGTGTGTGTGGTAAAATCATTTTCTGTAGTTGACCATGGTGTCTTCCCCCGTCTACCTATGGTATTATGTTTCTTTAAAGTAACTTTATGCTGAAAAACGAAGCAAAATTTTAATTCCTTGCAATTTCAGTGCCACCTACTGAAGATGCTGTTTGCTTCTTGTAGTTATCTGACCCTTCTCTCTTCCTGTCCCATCTGTAGAGGGGCGTGGGAGCGGCCTAGTGTACGGCTATGGTGAGGACGACCTGAACCGAACAGAGGATGTCGATGATAAGGCATCTGGGGATGAAGACAGCAGAGAGAGCAACTCGGTCAGTATTTGACTTCAGAATTCTTTCTCCCAGGTTTTTTTTCCTTTACTGACCACTGAGCTGATTCCATTGACATATGGGTGTGTATTTTAGGAGACAGACAGCAATAAAAAAAAAGCAGAGACAGTATAGATAATGTGAATTTTTAAAACATGTTTAACATGTTGATGGAGATTAGATTTGGTGTGATGATCGACTGAGCCTTTAATGACCTGAGGGTTGGATTGCACCAGTTTTTAGTTGCTGTTGTTTTTCCAGTAGCTGCATTGTGTTTTTTGTGTTGAGTATGTAATTAGGAAAAAAAGCGAATGTTTACATGTTTAAGGGATCTTATCATCTCACCATTTTTGGTATTTAGTCTTTTGAAAGTGATTCAGTTTATATTTTTTGGCCAAGACATTCTTAACACTAAAATACTGCTATTACCTTTAAGCAGTGCTGTGGTCCTATGTGTAAAATGGAAATTAGCATTATTACACTAAGATCTTAATTTACTTCTAAGCTATTACACAAGTATTCATTCATTGACATAAATCATTTAAATCGTCTTGTATCTGTGAATAAAAGTAAAGTAAAAATACATTAAAGTACATGACACATACAGCACATACAGTTTTTTTACAGTATGTTGGCTGAAAAATAGAATAAATCTGGGTTCACCAGAACAATGATTATTTGATTAAAGAAAAACCTAAATGTCCTGTTACTTTTAAATACTTTGACAGCTCGTAATACACGGATGCACACTAAACAACACGTAAGTCCAACTAAAGCGAAGTTAAAAATTCTGTTAAAGGACAGGGCATTTCATTGACCTTTGGACAAACTCACTTTTGCTGCTGAAATTAAAGTTTAAAAAAGTTAAAAAAGTTTTTAAAAAGCAAGATTATTTCTTATCTGGTTACTTTATTGCTGGAAAAATTGATAGAATACTCAGATGCTAGAATAATAGATAACTGCAGCCCTACTATGTAGATGTAAATAAAAGTTCTGAACTTGTAGTCCCACTAATTTTGGAGGTTACTGTACACATACCATATATGGAATCAATAAAAATAAATAAAACACACCAGAATGAGTTATGGGAAAAGGCTACAAATAAAGTAATGGCTAAATAATAGTTATTACAGTGAGTAAAACCAAAAGATAATATCAAGTTTCTACTAAAAAGACAATTTAAAAAACATGAACAACATGAAACATTGGTGTGCAACAGTGTCTCTGTAACACACTGATTTTAGCACATGGACATCAGTGTCACAAATGAGGTCATTTACTGGTCTGCTTTGTTTTGCGAATTTGGGGATTCTTATCTTATGGTCACGTAGTTTAGACTTTTAAAATAAAACAGATACTGTAAAAAAGGTTTTTTTGTTATATTTAAGATAATATTTGAAGTTGAAAATGCTGGTTAACAATAAATATATGAATATTTTTATTTTAAAATAATTTTAGACTTTGTTGCGTAGAACTTTTAGTACAGCTTTGCAGCGCATTTCAGGTTCTCATCTGGTCTGCTTGGTTTCCCCTCCTGGTAGCCTCTCCTCTGTGAACCTTGTGGTGTTAACCTTCTGCATTTTTGTTTTTGTAGGGAATGGAAGAATCTGACGAGGAGAGAGACGCAGATGATGTTGAGGTATTTGAACACCCACCTGGTGTGGGATGAATTGGCTTTGGAAAAGGATTAATTCTGATTCATATATTTGTTTTGTGACTAACAATAAATGAATGGATGGCATTTTGAAAGGGTTCACCACATGCTATGTGGAAGCATGTTCACTAGATGGTGCTCTGCATCCATTTACTGTGCATCCAGTGAATGTAAATGAGGAACTGGCTTGTATTTAAAATATGTTCAAAGGTGCTTCTCTGATTCTTCTATAGGTGTAGACGACAAGAGTGTTTTTCCCCTAGGTTTACAGCTTTGGGCGGGGTGTATAGCAGGGATGTGGTTGGGGTGGATGGAGAGAGTGTAATGTGCAGGACTGACAATCTGCATACACTAATCCAGTGCTGTGAGTGCCTGAACCCAACCATAAAACACGTTAATAAAGCTGGAGTCATATATCAGCATGTTGAACTGCTGATGAGATATTTTAGCGGAAGAGAAAAAGGAATGTTGTAGATTGGATAATTGGGCGGACAAAAAAACATGTGGACACATAATTGATATGTTAACGGTTAAGGTATCTGCTATGGTCATTATGTTGACAGAAAATGTAACCCGGTTGGAATTACGTTTCTCAGTTTAGTTGTATAGGAACGTAATGTTGAGGAGACTTGGCTCACCCGTGCGCACGCACGTGTCTTTGTGTGTATATGTGCGCATCAGAGGAACTACAGAGAGCAGAGGAGAAATGTTTTGCTGTCATGTAAGTAAGATAAATAACATGAGGCTGTTTAGTTTGTTTAATAAAGGAACAAGGTACAGACCTGTTCTATAGTAGAGGTAACCTCAAATGACTGCTGTTGTGATCAGCCGCCATATTTAAGATAAAATTAAATAAAATTAACCTGAACTTTTAGTGAGGGCGGGGGGCACCATTTGGGGGACGCAGCGCCTGCTAATATAATGGTAAGGTAAACACTGGACAGTGTTTTAAGAACACAATGCTTGGACCTGCACAGCTGTGTCATACTAACCCCACCCTCTGTGTGCATGTTTAAAGCGAGCTGAACATCATGCCAGCTTCCTGCTGAATTGTTTGGTAGAGGTCACTGAATTGAGAGTGAGTCACAGACAATAACAAGCAGTAACAACACTAGTCTGAGGATGTCTACTCTGTCTTTTCTTTCTTTTACAGTTTCTTTTACAGCTTATCTGTAACTGTGAATTATCTCAATCTGATAAGCGTTTTTTTACTGAGAGTTAGATCTGTTGAATAAGCAGAGATAACAGCACCTGTAGTTATTATGTGCGCTTAGTATCTGATGAGCCTTGGGTTGGTTGACGCATGTTGTATTTGTTCCAGCCCGAGGCAGCTGATTGGTGTTCAGCCTTGATGTGGTTGTTGATGTGCTATATGTGTGTGTATCATAGTGAGTAGAGAAGCTTCCAGCTAATCTGAGAATCTGTCTCCAAAATACAAAGCATCTACTGTGCTGATGTTTTAACCACTCTAACAGAATACAGCTTTTTAGAGATATTCATGGTTTCCCATATTTTGTGAACCCAATAACCTCTAACCTTTCATTTCATTTTACCAGCATGTTTTATTTTGAGTGAAATATATGAACTTATCTTAAATTAGGAACATTTGCAATAAGTTATAACCAAAACATTTGCCTCAGTGTACTTTGTGTGAAGCTAAATGGTAAATCTCTGCACACCTGAATGTGCAACAAGTGTATGAGAAGAAAAGTCACCTAACAAAAAACTAAATACTCTCTCATACTGTTTATGATGAAAACATTGAAGATTATTATATCACAACCTAGGCAAGAAAGTGTGCAGGAGTTTTTAATACTTTTTGATATTAAGGTAAATAACATGCTATGTTAGCATTGCTAAACTAAGATGGTGAACGTAACGGCGACTGGCGACCTATCCAGGGTGTACCCTGCCTCTCGCCCGTAAGCTGGCTAGGATAGGCTCCAGCACACCCGTGACCCCTGCTGGGAATAAGCGGTTCAGAAGATGAATGAATGAATGAATGAACGTAATGGCTGCCTAAGATCAGTGTGCTAACATTAGTATGAGCATTTTAGCATCCTGAGCTCAACATTTAGCTCCAAGCCCCACTGTCATAACTACAGCTTCATACATCCATTAACATGATTGTAGACTGTTAGCTCTGAGCAGGTATTTATGCTAGAGGAAAATGAAATGAAGTACCTAAGCCAGGAACTTCAGAGCCTCCATTTATTTACTTTTAATGAAAACTACAATATCTGTCAAATACCACCAACCTTACTAAGAACCAACCATAATAAGAAGCTGACCTTATTATTAACCTCATTGATAACTGACTTTAGGGGGTAAAATTGGTGAAGTGCTCCTTTAATTAAATAAAAAAGTGCACCTAATGTGCCACTCACAGGTGTTTTTTTTCCAGTATGATGGTGTAAATGTAAAATGTAAAAGCTGTGGAAGCTGAGTTTGTTCTGTTCTTCATTATACTGTGTTAGAGGTAATTGTTGTTCACTGTCATCAAAACTAGAAGACGGTAAGAAAACTGTCTAATGTTTGGTATCTGCATGTTTATAAGTAAACTTTAAATGGGGATCAACTGATGAGTTCACTGGCTCTGTCACACAAAGCAAGTGTCATTTATTTATTTTTGTTTTGGTTTTTTGTCACGATGTCTTTCTGCCCCCTCTCCTCCTGCTCCTCCTTCTCATGATTTTGCCAAATTCAGGGCAAGTCTTTGACGTGTCCATGCAGTTGCTAAGTGACGATGTGATGCCTGTGAATAACAGCACTGTTCCTTTGTGTTGGACCTGTGTTATGCCCACAGTGCTGGCACAACAGGCAGCATTTTTTAGAGGCTATGCAAGACTCCTCCTCCTGCCGAGCCAAGGCATTCACTGGAAACAGCTCAGATTTACTACTCTGGTTTCTATTACTATATAGAAACTATTCTCCCGTCTGCTTCTGTTCTGTGCAGGCTGTCGCATTAACATCTGTGACTGCTTCATGAACATATGGAATGAGCTTCTGTTTCCAGCTTCACATTTTTCATAGGGTTTGTTTTGAGAATTCGCCTCACCAGCCCACATGTAATTAACCCTAGCCAAGCTGGAAGCATGGTGCAATCACATGTAACACTGGTGCTATTTATATGTGCCTCCACCGAGGACTGATAATTAGAATCTCCTGTATAAAGGACACTCAATTATACTTCTTGTCTCTGTTTCTCTTTTTTCTCCTTTTTCCCCTATTGCCTTTTTTTTTTTACAGATTTCAGAGGCAGAACAAAAGGACCCCAATGAGTTAGTCGGTAAGTGTACACACATGTACACAGACAAAGATATAAAAACAACATTGCAACATGCAAAGGTTCTTAAAAAACAGTAGAAATTACTGTAAGAGCCCAGCTTTTACTTTTCATCGTGAATTAGGTGTTGGTGTAGTAAATGTATGAATCACTAACTCTACCCAGGTGGCTTCTAAAAACCTATTAAACTGTCTGAAGTCTGACTGACAGATGGGTTATAAATTTCTAATCCAAGAGCTGGCACTGGTTAGTGACTAACGGCTGACCTATACAGGTGTATGTGTGTGCAATTAAACATCAGATCATGCAGGATATGAGTGTTACAGGAGTGGCATTTTATATACCAGCTTTTGGCACAGTTGGTTCCCCCTCTGCTGGGAGCACTGATGTTAATCCACCATTTAACTGCAAAATAATGTTGTGAAATAATATAATATGTTGCAATGAGGGCAGATATCTGACTTAATAATTAAAATAAAGTAATATGGTTCATAAGCAATTTTAATATAAGGCAATGTTATTGAACTGCTTTACTCTTGAATTGAATGAAAACCCTACTGTCATTTTTTTTACTTACTTGTTGCCATTGTGTTGAATAGTAAATACTAAACTAGGACTCCTCCCTTTGAGCTGCTGTCAACACGCTCCATGGGAGAGACAGCAGTAGCTGAGTGAACATGGTGGCATTTGCCCTCTCCATTATTATCACTTCCACTCTTCCATCGCTCTGTCACGGTCTCATAAGAAATCATAAAGAATAGGGAAATTCACAAGAGCATTTTTAGTTTTCAAAACAGCCACCATCAGTGCACTTTATTGGCAGAGTGTGACTCATAGCCTGGGTCTGGGCACTTGGCATTCCTAGAGCAGATCTTGGCTCCTCCGTCTTGTCTGTCAGTAAATGTCACAGTGCGTCTGGCGAAAAGCCTTCCCTCAGCAGGATGAAGACAGCTCTTTGTTCACCGAAGGGACGGACATTGTGTGTCTGACCCTCTGGGCACAGATTGTGACTTTCTCTGTGTTTGCCATGAAGACAGATGGTAATTTCAAAGCAGAATATAATCTCCTCTCTGTCTATTTATTGCTCAGTTTCCTAGTGTTCTTGTTATATGAGAATATTTCTCAAATCACTGAGCTGAATTATAACAGGAATATTTTTTACTGACACTGTGATGTATTCACTGTCCCCACAGATGCTACAGAGTTTATTTTGGGGGTTTACGTTAGAGTTTGGGCAACAAGGCAACAAAAGAATCAAGCTAATCTCCAGTTTCCAGAGTGAATTGGCATGCTTCCACAATTCTGTATCCCATTTGCAGCTACAAGTTTTAATTGTCCGTGACAGTGCATGCATGTGTGTTTGTGAGAGTTTGATTAAATACCAAGCTACAAACTAATGCCTGTCAGTCATCGGGCTTGCCTTGTCAGGTTTTTATAGTTAGAGGCTACAGTTTGTACTGTGTTTTTAAGAAATGTGTATGAGCCTGCATGCGTGGAGAACATTCCTAGTGTAATGTGTCTAGCCAACATAGGCAAAGCTCTGCCCCTTCTTGAGAGGGAGGTACAGCTCCTCTTTTGAACTTTCCATACATGAGATACGTCAGAGTGACAAGTCCACATACACACATGTTAATGCATCTTTCACACATGAACAGGAGGCAACTGAAAACAGCAACACTTCAAAGTTCAGCTCTGCCAGAGTCCGATGAGCAGGGATTACTTCACTTTAGACCTTTAATATTTATATCAGTGGTGAGAGACAGTAGACAGTACAGCTACTGGACCTGATCTCAGACAAATGTGTATTTGCCCCAAAACCAGTTTTCATTATGTACAAACCTCTTTTCAGAAATAAGTAGTTTTTTTAAAATCTACCACTAGCTTGTCGGTGTCTTTGCTGTTTTCCGTTAATCTCACGAGAAGACATATTAACATGTGGTTTGTAAAAGATTAGTGGGTACTTGTATATGTATTTCTGTGTAGGTGCACTTAATTGCTCATACTTTTCTAAGTTCAAGAACCTACCATTGTTATGGAAGTTGTGGTATGGATTTCAAAACATCAGGGACAAAGCCCCCAGAAGATTAAGCAAACTAGCCACACACTCTAGTGAGAGCTCTTCTCAGATAAATTTTGATTTGAAACAAAGTATCTGATCAAAGGATAATTTAATAAATTACTAATCTGAGCAGACGTCCAATGACAGCCCTCAGTACATGTTATAATCTGATACATGTAGTTATGTGGCGGATAGATCTTAACCAATACATTTTCTTTTATATGAAATCTTACAAATGGATTTATTGGCATCTGAAGATTATTTTGTTTCAGATTTACTGCTTTCACACAAACATGAACTCAGTGGTTTTAAATTACATTAAATGAAATAACAGAAGATAGTAGATAGTTGCACTGTAAATTTACTTTTAGATGTAACATGTCCTCTTTTGTACATATAGTACACAGTAAAAATACTATTGGTTGATATACCTGGATTTTGTAATAGTCAGTACCCAGGTCAGTATCTGCCTAAATACCCAGCATCAGTCAAACATTAGAGCATTGACATGTGATACATGATATTTACTGTAGGAGTTAAATCAAAGTCAAAGATAATTTAAAGCACATGACAGTGGAATTGTCCTCTTCAGCAACACTAAGAGAAGCACGTCAGAAAACGATTTTCTCATGTCGAGTCAAGTTCTTGCATGTCAAAGATTTGTACAGAACGTCTGCAGGTAAAAGCTCCTCACATTTAAGTGCGCACACACACACTCAGAGACACAGCTTGGAGCACTTATATATATGTATGATCAGGGTATAAAGTGACACTGAAGAACGTCTGACCTGCAGTCAGAGAAAGCAACGGGAGACAAGTCTAACAGGAAGGGCAAAACAAGGGATGCATCCAAAGGAAGAAAAGGAGGAGACTTTCGTTCTACTTGCATGTCTCAACAACAACCACTCCCTGCCCTCAGCATGCACACCTCATACCACATTGCTGTGAAGCACACTGGCACACACTTGTCATGAGATGCTCAGAGTTTTACCAGTAATGTTTGCATAGTGAACATTTGTTTGATTATCTGAGTTTGTTCTCCAGTACATACACATATCCCACCGTCCTTCTGATTTGTCATGTGTTATTCAAACACCAAAACAGATTTAGTTGTCGTGTTTCACTGCATTTGTACAACGGTTATGTGTTATTCTGCTTGCAAAGACATGCACGGCAGCGCTTAGAGGGAAATCGATTGAAGCAAAAGCATGTAAGGGCTCATGGCCATGTTTCTGTTTTCTTGCCAGCTCTGTTCTCAGAGAAAGTGAGGAACATGTCACCTGATGAGATCAGGATCCCCCCTGAGCCCCCTGGACGCTGCTCCTCCCAACTACAGGTAAACACACCTCCTCCGCTTTCACTTCACTTTCACTGCAGAGCTATTCATGCAGCACAGTGTTTACATAAAAACAATATGTTGCCAACATTATCTTTCCGACTTTGTTTTCTATCACCAGTTCAAGGTTGCGTCTGATAATCAAAAAGAAGGAGAGGGTGTGTAGGTAGCTGGGGCTGTGGATTTCCTGAGAGCCCGATGGGACTGTGTGTGTGCTTGTTTTATGGCCTGGGTAAACACTTTTCAGGTAGTAAAATGATCCTACTAACGGATGAAGACACTCGTATAGAGACAAGGTTTAAAAATTGAAGTTAAAAAAAGTAGAGTTTAAAGGTCTGCCTCACTCAGACTACTCATTTAGCTGTTTTGATGCAGTCAAAATAACCCGTTCCCTAAACCGAGTGAATGATCTAGAAGTTTCACGTATTCCCTCTGGGGTTTGAAATAAATTCTGGTGGCGACGTAAATTCTGGGACTCGCCTCTGTAATTAACTCACACATCTTCTGTCAATTTATTGTCACCAGCACTGCTCTGTTTCTGCAGTAAAATATTATACTGCACGGAGCTGAGGCAGGTCAGGACACACAGCTTACTCAGTAAGTCAACAGCTCCGTAGTATCGCCCCTGGGCTGACACTCCCTCACCTGTTAGATGAACAATTCATGATTCACCTTCACCAGAACAGCCTGGATATCCCTACCCCCAGGTCACAAATGAGCCAGATGTGTGCTGAGTTTAGTTTCCAGCTTTTATGCTTGTACAATTATTTGGCATTTCTTTTTCCTTGTTGCTTCACAGTTGCTGGAATATATCCATTTTATGGGCAGTTTCCGAATTCCTCTTGCAGTCAGGCTCTAACCATGAGAGTAGCGACAACCACAAAATGTGAGCTAAAGCCCACAGCTTTTAGAAAAGATCAGTCAAGGTCGATGAGCAGAAAATGAAATATATTGACTTTTAGTGCGTGATATGGCACAAGCCAAAAAATGCAGCATCATAGATTTCCCATAGTGCTAATTTTCATGTTAAACCTTCATTTCTTGCTTGCTAACACCGACATCTTTCTTTGTGCTGAGTTTTTGATATAAATTTCATCATTTTTCTTTGACCAGACTCAAGCAGTGTCAAAAAAGTATTTATAACAACGCAGAATTAAAATATAAAAAAATGTAATTTTTTGCGAATGTTTTTTTTTTTTTTTTTTACCAGAAGTATCATTTATTAGTCTTCAGTGTTATGCTATACAGTGAGTATAATATATTTGTTAGTTTTTATACATGAACATTTTGGAAGGCAGTGACAACCACTGGTTGATCAGCATGTTCTCATTTCTAGCAGTATTCTTTACTTCTCTCTTGTTCCATTCAGTATTTCATTTATCATCATGGATGCTGCATCCACATTTGCCAGCCCTCAGTTGCTAAGTTGAACCCGGTTGTTATTAAATATGTGAAATATTTCTCAGAGGTATCAGAAACTTTATATAGAACATGTTCCATTCACATGGACTCAAGTCCTAACAAAGCTGGTCAAAGGATGCACACCCCTTCACTTTGTAGAATAAATGTAATATGATTAATTTTGATTGATTTGGTTTTCATCCATTAAAAATTCAACTTAAAATTTGAAAACTTCCTGAAGCAACAGCACATGTTCATGTTCTGCCAAATGTATGAGTGTGGGACGCTGAGTCAAGGCAGAAGTGTTCACCTCTTCACGTGTCTTTTAATGTTTGTTTTGTGACAGGAGAAGATTCACAAGCTGTATGAGAGGAAGCTCCATGGAGATTTTGACACAAACAGCCACATACAGAAAAAGAAGGAATTTAGAAACCCAAGGTGCGCAGTTATTTACACATGCTATAATACTGTGCTCATTGGTATAAAAATTTCTAAGTTTTTAAGTGGTTTTTCTTTGGTTTTCTTTCAGCATTTATGAGAAGCTCATTCAGTACTGCAGTATAGATGAACTGGGAACTAACTACCCAAAAGATATGTTTGATCCTCATGGCTGGTCAGAAGACTCGTACTACGAAGGCCTAGGTAAGCTAGCCTTATTTCTTCTCCACAGTTATGTCTGGTCACAGCTCAGCACACATGCACACTCATGTCATGTTCTTCCAGCCAAAGCCCAGAAAGTGGAGATGGACAAACTGGAGAAAGCCAAGAAGGAGCGGACCAAGGTGAGACTAACTACAAAGAAAAGATTATTTCACTGTCAGGTGTCTTCTCTCTCTATGCGTCAAGGGCAAGTTTTGACCAGCTGCACTTAATTTCTACTTTGTTCTTCATCAGACACACACACGGAAATCAACATTGCCAAATTCTGCTCTCGTAACAACAGCCTAGTGGAGTTTTACAGTTGAGCAATAACTATTCATATTTAGCCACGAGTTTCCTTGTAAATACAGTCTTTCTTTGCCTACTAATTACAAAATTTAATCAGTAATTCTTCAGCGGTAAATACAGTGTGTTGGTTCCAGGACTGAAAGGTGGTAGGGGCTTCCTAGAAACAAGCATATGCAGTTGGGAAATGATGTGATGCATGTTGCTCTGATCAGCAGAAGTATCATTCCAGCAGCTTCGCATTAGTTTATAACTAGACTGAACTTGAACCCTACAGAGTAGCTCTTTGTCAGTCTACTGTACGGCATGCATTATGCAAGGGAAATAAACCAGTCAAAGGGAATGAGTCATGTTCTTCCCTCGACTCAGCAAATATTGCTAGGGCAACATTTGTTAGGACACCTAAGCTTCAGAACCTCCAATCAGTCTGTTGTGGTTGTTAATTAAATCTGCTGCACATGTTCATATACATTAGGCAGAATTTAAGCAAAGGTTCTAATATCCTGTGTGTTTGGCAGATCGAGTTTGTCACAGGGACTAAGAAAGGCACCAACGCATCCAGTACAACAGCGTCCACCACCAGCAACACAACCAGCACAGCCACAGGTAACTGCTACCACAGCAGCACCTCATAGCTTAAGCTCCTGTCACATGCGGACATTTTACATTTTAAATTGGGGGTTCTGTTGAGACAAGCATTTTTCTGTAAAATACACAGCTTCAGCGTTTATAGGTCAGACACAGGAATATTTACACCAGAGAACACAGCAAAAGTTTGGGTTGGATACAGTCACTTTGGGTATGAACCCTCAGCTCATAATAATCATAATTAAACATTATACACAACATTATATTTATATTATTAGTTATTTAAAAAAAATGCATATATGCATTTAATGTCCAGTACACAGCCCTACGCAGTGTGTCAGTAATACTTACATGATGTTAATAAAAAATGTAGGGGATAAAACCAGTTTGTCAAATAACTATATTTTAACTACTTGAACAGAAGTCATGTTGATAATAAAATAATATCAAAATTAAAGGGGCCCCCTGCCTTTTTTTAATAAGCAGAAGTTGTGCTCAGTGCAGTTCAACATGCATTGTGTGCGTGCCTGAGTTCTGACAAATTTATTAAATTAAATTATCAAGATTCATATTTACTACAGTCCAGTCTTCATCTTCTATGCTGCCAGCTGCCACATTGCTGTGTATCTTGGTGTGTTTCCACCACCTGTAGATCAGGGGAATAGTGTGAAACCATTGTGCAGAGAACAAACAATAAAAGTAGTACTTTATGTCCACAGGGAATTTTTAAGTTTTTGTTTACACTCACATTTGATGGCAGGTGTTCACTGACTTCATGGTTATATTGCCATTACTAGCACTAACTGCCACGTTTTTTGTTTTGTTTTGTTTTTTTCTCGGCTTATCCCATAGTTAAGGGTTGCCACAAGGTCGATTTGGCACAGGTTTTACATCAGATGCCCTCCCTTATGCAACTGGCACTCAGTGTACACTGTGCAACCTCAGTGCCTGGGGGTTTAAAAACCACTTGGTACCTTTAACTAGTGCTGATATTAAGCTGGTGATTTAACTCACCTCCTTCTCTCCTCTGTGTTTTTTTCATAAGCAGAAGCTCAGAAAAGGAAAAGCAAGTGGGACTCTGCTATCCCTGTGACGCTGGCCCAGCCGGCCCTCATCACGACCACCGCGACCCTGCCTGCCGTTGTCTCTGTGACGACAACTGCCAGCGGCACCAAAACTACCGTCATCTCCGCTGTAGGCACCATCCTAAAGAAAGCAAAGCAGTGAACATGAAGAACAGACCGAAGTTTGTCTGTAACATCCAAACAGTCACTGACCTGAAGCTGGAAGATCTGCGTTGTCCTACACTCATGTGTGAAAAGATGCAGAGAGAGCACAAATGAACAGATGGACATGCGGTGTACATTTCTAGAACTAATATACAAATGCTCTCTGCAACATGGGAACTTATTTAAAGACTCAACCTCCTTCTATCTCTGGGATTGTATCTGCATTACTGGATCATAAAGCCAAATTCACAGTTTAGCAAAAATCTGCAAATCTGTGCATGTAGTACCCACACTCATGTATGAAACGTGTCTGTTATTCATTTTTTATATGTTGGCAACAGTTGTTAGTTTAAAGAGAATAATTACACGCCAATGGTTGAATAACAAAAAAGGACTCAAACACACCTGTTGCAAATATCTGGGAATGTATTTTCACACCTCCTGTAGCAGTTATGTGTAATAGTTCGACATGTGCGTAATTTTTCAGCTATTTTTTCCTTCATTTGCATATTCTCAGAAGTGAGAATTTTTTTACTTGTATATACATATTGATGATAGGGTGAATAAATGGATCAGATGTTGCCTTTTCAGTTGGATTATTGTCTTTCTTTGGTTGCGAACACTTTGCTGAAGCCACATCATACTGAAAGTGAAGCCTTCCTCTTTGCAATAGTTTGCTATGTAGCCCACGTGAAGTGGAAACATTTTCTCATGTTTTTTAACAAAGCATATATCGTTGTGCTGAGATGAAATCTCTTGACTGTTTTCTTGAGAAGGAGCTCCACTGAGTACAGGCCTGAATCTGGGCTGAAGAATCTCTTTGGCTCTTGCTGACACACACACACACACACACACACACACACACACACACACACACACACACACACACACACACACACACACACACACACACAGTGTGTGTCCTCTCTCTCAGGGAATGCATGTGTATTCCAGGTGCAGTTTGACTTCCTCACCTCACTCACCCAATCTGTCTTCTGTTTCAGTGAGTGTCAAGAGGTCGCTGCACTTCAGAAGTTCTGAGAGTAGTTAAAGTTGCCTGTTAGAGGCCAATGTTTCCCTTTGCCTTAAGAGCTGTTTGCTGTTAAAAGCTGCAAATATTTTTCTATGACATTTTTGATTAAGTTTTGAAGATATGCAAAAATGACTTATTGGTGTAACTATTCATCTTAACCTAGTGACATTACTGACATTACTGACATTTAACATGCCAGCCAGGGTGAATTAGCTGACTACTTTTTGTTTTAGCTTTTCTAAATTTTTCAAAATAAAGTGCTAACTTTTTAGTGTCTTTCTGTTTAGATGCTGGTTTCTATGGAGTTAACAGAGGCAGGCTGTGCCTGTAAACCTGAGTCATTTATGACTTTCAACTGCATCATGAACAAATTTGTGTAAGTCATCACAGCTACAGTAGATGAACAAATGTTCATGTTCTTGTATCTGAACATGTTTCAGCAGATTGTGGAATTCAAGTACAATAAAAAAAAAAGTCTCTTCCACACATCTGTTGGCGTATTAAGTATAAGTGGCATCCACTCTCTGTAGAATGATGGATGGAGGAGCCTGTTGGATGGTTCCTGTAATGTACTTGATTGATATTTACTAATTATTAAAAAATTAATTACAGTGCAAATGCAAATTTTGTTAAGTAGGACTTTTAAAAGTATAACAACCTGATGTATATAGATGTATTTCCCATACTTGACTGATTGCATTGTTGTGAAAGCTATGCATGTAGTTCTGGGTACTTTTAAGGGAAACAGTAAGCTGAGCTTGTATTTATACATTTATATAGTAAACTATACATATGCAACTGTAAAAAACATAGTAATTAAGCTACTTAGGTTTATTTGTGCAGTTTAAAATGAAAATTCCTATTCTCTGTAGTTTACAGTGGAATATCTACTTACTAACAGCATCAAGCATCAAGTACATTTACTCAAATACTGTACTTATACACAAAATTTTGAGTACTGAGTATTTCCATGTCATCTTACATTTATTCCACTACCATTAGCTACTTTTGATGGTTTAGATTCTTACATAAAAAAATAAACGTATCGTATAAAGGTGTCAACACATTTTTTACCATCATTTGTCAAAGAATTTTGGATTAAACTTTTACATTTATGTTATCAGCAACATCAAATGTAAGGTATGTTTACACATACAAGTAACATTTAGAGGTTGTATTTAGGGTAACTTTACTTGTCATGGAGTATTTCTCTGTGTAAACACTTGCACTTTTACTGGAATATTTCGTTTGTGTACTTTAAACACTTGTGACAAGTACTCTGAGGTATTCTATAGCCAGGCCATATATCAGGATGACTCACCGTTATTACTGCGGTACGTGGTGCGTGTGAGCGCGCGCAGACTGCAAAGGTGAGGCCGCGTGCGACACACCCAGTGAACAGCCTGTACTGAGCAGGTCTCAACTTTCCCCTCAGAAAAGACTGCATCCATCTGTCTGACGCAGGTTTGACTCAAAACACCAGAACACAATGTCAACACGGTCAACATTGTTCCTACCTGTGTTGGGTTTGTATAGTTTAAAACTTTACGTAACATACCTTTACGTTATCAGTCGGTGTTACATTTTATTAGCATAAAACGTTGAATAGTTAGCGTAGCATTATATGGTGTTTCAATTCTCATACGTAAAGCTTTTTATTAACACAATTTAACACATAAAACTCTTACATGTTGTTACCACATATGCGTTATAATAAGTGTAAAATAGAGTCTTACTATTTCTCTCTTATGCAGGACTCGGTAGTAATCTGTGTTTCCCTGTTCACACTGAAATGTCGCCCATGCTGTGGTCTAAGTTACCACTCTAGCGGTTTTATTGGTGGAAAAAGAGAGACGCCGTAACAACCACTGAATGAACTCAGTGATCCATAAAAAAGCGTGGTTTTTGTCATGTAAATTGGCAAAGGGTGTTGGGCACAGACTGGGAGCTGAAAGTGGAGACATTCCTGTCCGGATTTTGCTCTGAATCCAAAAACTTATGCAATTTTCCTTCATTTTTCTTTTAAACATTCTTTTGGTTTTCCCAAAAGCCTGTATGTGGAGTGAGTGCACCGCAGCCTTTTCTGTGAATGGGTCCAGTTCACCAGGGCAGCACCTTGTTCAAAGTAAGTAACGTCTTGTAAGGATATATAGTCAGTGAGATTTGTACAGATTATGCTAAAACTGTGTTACCTGTGGTCCTTAACACAGTCCAGATCCCTTATTTTCTTAACATGCACCAATGTAGGAACATGCTCTACATATAGAAGGGACATGTTATTATCTTCTCCATGTTTACAGTAGATATATATTACATATAGTCTATTGCTGCTGACATATACTCTATTGTATACTGAAGCCTAAAAAACCTCCATGAAAAGAGTTCCTTGCATGTTGATAACCTATGCACAAATTAGAAAAATGATACAGCCACACCCTTCCATCTCCTCCCTCAACATGTGAAATGGCTGTTTAGACTGGCATTACTGTCTAAGTGTCAGCCAAGAAAAGCCAGAGAGGAGGGAAGGGTTGATTGTGCAGAAGTTTTATTCCTCGGGAGAGAAGTTACTTATTGGATCAAGCCAGATTTGATTGCTGACTGTGTATGTCCCCATTCAACATGTGCAGCATGGTGTGTACAGTGGAGCGCAAAGAAGCTGCTTTCTCCTTTGAGTCAGGTACTTATTTCCAAGATCCTAGTCACATGTACAGGATGGGTCCCGATATGCGTGTGTGTTGGTCCAGTTATGAGGGTGTGACAAGGTGCAGTTAACTTTTAACACCCGATGTGTGGTCTGCTGCAGTCAAGAGGCCAGATAAATAAACAATACATTCCATCTACTTCTTCCTTGGAAATATTATTGAACTACTTAATCAAATTCTATCAAAATAGAATCTGTTACGCAACAAAGAAGTCTCTCAAACAAAATGAGATTAAGAAAATACAAGAGATTTACTGTTCCAGCAATTGGATTTTAGAGAGGCTTAAAGTTGAGTCAACTTCCGGATAACCTCACTTGGATAACTATGAATTTTCGCTGCGATATTAGAAATGGTTTGAAATTAAATGATTCAAATGAAAATATGTCGGATTTCTGTTAATCCTGACCAAAGGCAACTTAATTTAAAGTCCTGTCAACAGGAACAATTATTTTTTTAAGATATGTAGAGACAAAAAGTCATGATCATGTTATTAAAAGACCAAAAACATAATATTATTTAAAAAAGGCTAGTTGGCCATGTTTGTTCATTCTGAGCTCTTTTGTGACGCACTTAAAGCATTAAAAAAATCAGTCGCCTAAACATAACCAAACCTTTACATAGAGGTGATAGTTTGGCAGACCCTAATTTCATGTGTATTAAGGTCATAAGAGTGATCTTCATTGGTTTTGATGTAAAGAGAGTAAGACTTGTTGCTGTAAATGGTGAGATTTTCCAACTTGTAGACTTTTACAGTAGTTCTGAGATGACTTCCACAGCCAAGTCGCCTCAGGCTTTGTAAATGTCTGTGGACACACAACTGAACAGTCAACACACAGCTTGAGTGTCAGGGTCACTGTGTCGTGCTGCTGCCTCTGCTCAGGAATGAAGAATCAATACTGGCACATGTCCTACATAGTGAAGTTTGCCCTCATTTAAGGCGGAAAAAACATGTTGGAACTATCATCATATCACATATTTAACAAGTATAAAATGTGCCTATAAGTGTGAGCACATCATTGTGTAAACACAAGAGTCACTAAACATTTCCCATAGCCTGCAGGCAGTGTTCTGCTCTGTGCGCCACTCCCAAGAGCTTGGGAGGAGGCTGTGGAAGGAGGGGCCTGGTTCACCAGACTCAAGCCCACACAGGTGAGCTGCTGTTGGGGTGGAATGCACCAACGGAGGGGGCTTGACACACAGAGGTGTGGAGCTTTTAATTTCTAACAGGGAGGGGAAAAGATACAGGAAGGGAGTTATCCCTCTCCGTTACAGGTACTCACCTTGGAAGGTAGGGAAAGTAGTGTGTGTGTGTGTGTGTGTGTGTGTGTGTGTGTGTGTGTGTGTGTGTGTCCACAGAGGGAAC
>OMLM01002425.1:13743-35107 GCA_900302695.1 Helostoma temminkii | reverse complement strand
TATTTGCTCAGACTAAACCATAGAAACGATGACCCTGTGGCTGACCCTCTACAAACTGAAGATCTTCTGCATCAGTTTGTCCAGTATCTGCCAAATCAGAGACTAGTGTAATTTAAAGTGTGAGTGTGTTCTGTACCAGAATAACCTGATGGACTTTCTGATTTAATAACATTAATGTGTACAGCCTTTTCAGTATAGGAAGTTGGATAAGAGGAATTTACTTCACACATTTGCATCTAGGAAAGTCATGTTTTTTACTCTGAGAGAATGGACTTTGAATTTCTACGCATTTTCTCTGAGACCCCTTTTGAATTCTTCACATCTGACCCTGATTTCTAAGTTTGCAGCTATGATTTGGGGTCCCAGAAGACCAGCTTCTGATGCAGACAGGCTGCAGTTGGCCAACAAGGCTCCTGGTTCTCAGCCAGTCCCCTTTGGATGGTAGAAATAGAAATCTCAATCTGCTTTTAATTGTAGCTACTCAGAGGCCTGCCCATGCCACAAGCGTGCAGGCAGAGAATCAGTGGAGCTATCCAAATCTCTAACAGACTTTACTGATGAAACAAAAGCTCAAATGAAAGACTAATGACTAACTAATGAAAAAATAATTACAATGTGATTGCAATATTTTTACAGTATTCCAGAGAATGGATTACTGTTAAACTACGCCAGTTTCTGTGATGTGAATAACATTTGATGTTCAACTTCATTTTCTGTGTGATGCATTTACTCTAAATGTTTTCATGACGGTAATGCTACAATTATTTCTTGTACATGTACTGTTATTTAACATGTTAAGATTATCCCCAGATATCAAACAGACATCCCAGCATGGATGTCTGATTGACAGTTGAGGTGACGGTCAAAGCCTCTGCTTATTCTCTCACAACTTTAACTTCAACCATGTAGGTTATCTGTCCCAACTCTCACAACTCCCAAGAGCGTCCTTGCGTGCAGAACAGGCGTGCATTTGACAACAAGACCTAAAATGGCGGCACCGTTTCATACATTGGCACAAAAATGGCGGCTGTTGTAACATGTTGAAGCACTGGTTGTCTGATGTTGGACTCAAACACCGGTTTCCTGCAGTAAACTCGTGTTTTGTTGTGCCACTCATCCACCCCAACCACTTCATGGTGAAATGTTAGCGTAAAAATAAATGGTGGCCATGTAATGTTCCCTGCAGATGTTAGGTGTCAGCAAATGGTACTGTAAGATGTACATGTTGATACTGGTGGATATAGCCAGGACCCTGAGCTTCCTGTGGCTCACCATCCCCGCGGGCAGTTGAAGCTACAGATTACAATGAACAAAATCATCAGAAACAGCTGATTTCTGTTAATCACAGAGACCTGGCTTCACTCACTTATTCCTGATACTTAGGTGGTAAAATGAATTACCAGTTAGGGACAGCTACAGGGTTTCATTGTCTTGTCCAAGGACACCTCAGCATGTAGCCAGGGGGAACCAGGAATCGCAGCACTAACCCAGGGGTCGGCAGGCAACTGAGATACAAACTGGTCTACATGCCGAGAGGATGTATCATCCAGAGGCCCTGGATGACAAAAGAAGTTCCAAACCTGCTGAAGAAAAGAAACATTGCATTCAGGTCTGGTGATGCAGCACAATATAGTTCTGCACAGCCAACCTAAAGAGAGGCATCAAAGGCCAATGCAGGATACAAGCAAAAAATAGAGGACTATATCACCAGCAACAATATAAGGCTGGAGTGCCAGAGGATTCAGCACATCACCAGCTACAAGTCCGGCAATCTGCTGAGGGTGACGCCTCGCTGACAGATGGGCTGAACTTCTTTATAGCAAGCTTTACCATATCACACATACCAGCCCAGAGTAGCCACATACTCACAGTGGAGGATCCTGAGGTAAGGCGCACACTGAGGGCAGTGAATCCCCGGAAAGCTTCAGGTCCAGATGGTGTTGCTGGTCAGGTGCTGAAGGACTGTGCAGATCAGCTAGCTGGAGTCTTCACCAGGATCTTCAACCAGTCACTATCCCAGTCCATCGTCCCACCCTACCATAAACATCCTGACTGACAAGCAGCCATTGGCACTTACACCAATAGCCACAAAATGCTTTATGAAACTGGTCCGGAGTCACATCATATCAAGTCTGCCACCTGAAATAGACACACAACAATTTGCCAACAGAGTGAACAGATACGGAGGACGCTATAGCTACAGCTCTCCATGCTGCTCTGACCCACCTGCACCCCAACCCACACAAGCAACAATATCATAAAGTTTACCATAAAGGAGGACCCGTCCTGGAGCACCAACACCAAAACAGTGATAAAACAGGCACAACAGAGACTCTATGTCCTGAGACTTCTCAGGAAGAATCACCTCACCTAGAAACTGCTTGTGCTGTTCTTACCACTGCTCCATAGAGAGTGTGCTGACATATTGCATAAGTATGTGGTGTGCTAGCTGCACAGCAGCAGAAAGAAAAGCACTCTAGAGGGTCATCAGTATTGTCCAGAAAATTATCAGAAGTCCCCTCCCTTCCCTGGAAGCACTGTGCAGTTCCCACTGGCTCTGGAAAGCTCAGAACATGTTTAGACACATCCCACCCTGGACCACCACCTGTTTGAAGTGCCGCCCAGGAGATATAGGGCAATCAAGACAAGGACAAAAAGGTAAAAAAAAAAAAAAAAACATTTTTCCCAAAAGCAATAACTAAAATGGACACTCATAAGACTTGACTGTGGCAAAATGACAGAGAGAGTTGAGCAATAGGAAGAATGCTTCCATGTATGTTTTTGGGATGTATGAATCTTTACTGTCTAATTCTTTACTTTTATTGTCTTTTACTTATTTTTTCTGTTATTTTTGTATGTATACTACATTGTTTTTGCACTGAGGAACAAGACTGCTCTTAGTTTAATTGTACATGTACAATGACAATAGTAGACATTCTATTCTTTTGTATTTGACAAGTAATTGACCTTGATGCTTCCATGATAGGTCAGTTGCTGCTGCCAAGATTCAAGTCTTAAGTCACAAGAACCAGTTTCTGCCAGTTGTTCCATTAAAGATTTTTTTAACATGTTTAATATTTACCACGAACAATGGTAATCCCACTGATGATGTTATGTTACTTTATCTCCATTTTCTTATGTAGGCTCTGCAATCCATGTTGTATTCACCTCTCCATCCAGGTATTTTTTATTAGTGCAAATTCCACTGTTTATGAAATGTACAAGCTTCAGTTTGGTGTCCATGACTGTTTTGACAAAAGAACATGCAAGATTTTCCCATTCTCAGGAGATTTGCAATATTGTCTATTGTCATTACTTCCAGTCATGAATGGCCAAGTGGCCACATGCTACTCAGTCGTCAGATGTGTGCTACATCCAGACTACTAAGGACTAAAGATCTGTGGTCTGTGGTAGTCTTAAAGTGTGAACTGTCCAGTCTTTGGAACTTGCCATACTTGTAGCCTAGGATAGCTGTAGTTAAACATGTACCCTCAGCCAAATTTTGTCAGTTTTTACCTGTGCTCAGACCCACAAATGAATATGAATACATTTTTTTACCCATTACAAATAATTTTACAAGTCCTCTTGTAGGCACATGACTGAGTGCAGGACTGTGCAGGTCAATACCTAAGACTCTGCTAATATTTTTAATATCACAGAGCCAGTTTGAGCCCACTCCTGTCCATATAAGTTAAGTTTGTTCCTCCATCAACTCGTTCAGAATTCCCTCAAAGATTGCCATGCTGAAGTTTTTTTCTTTAATGCAAATACGGAGCTTGTTTTACATGAAAAAACTGTGGTCTATTATTTGCTTTAAAAACATCATGTATAGCCTATTAAAGATCACAGGAAGAAGTCAGGAACACCACAGACTGGCCCCCACTCCCAGACTAAAGAGACTTGGGGGGAAAATGTCCTTCACTTGGATTTGATGAATGGCTGCTCCCAGCACTTCTCATTTCACACTCATGAAGGTCAATTATTTTCTGTGATATTATAGACATTAATTAAAGCTTTTTTTTATTTTGTTCACACACATCAAAGCATCAAACAATCCTGCATTTTAAAAGTTGATTTGGAAAACCCTGGTCTGGATCCAGTAACCAAAAACAGTGTTATTATGTACAATACATGTGTAGAGAGCAGCTTTTTTGCGATAGTTCTTTAGTGTTTGATTTTAAGCTGCCTTCTAAACATCCTCAATAGCAGACAAAGTCAATGTCCGTTAAGTTTGTACAAGGTGAAAAATGACCAGATAATGTTTGTCATGCAGTTAATTAGCTAAGTCATTAACTATGATACACGGCTCCTGCATCACAGCCTGTGTCAACTGGCTCGCTGGGCACTGGAATGCCTGAAGCCAAGCAGCTGTGAGGAAAAAGAGGGAAAGGCAACAAAAATCAATGCTATACCTCAATTAATTGCTGTCCCCTCACATACAGTGGAGCGTAGCTTAAGGTGAACACAGCTTCGAAAATGTGAACGGACATGACTGATTACAGTTGATCATAACATTTTAAAATCAAATCAGTTGACTTGAATGTGTTTATTGTCCTGTTACTGTGAGTGTTATTTAAAAAAAATACAACAAGCTCAATTAATATAAAAAATTCCCTCTATTGCAGGTCTCCTCAAAAGTGGTTGGACAATTTGATGACAATATCTAAATTAAACAAAAATTCAGAAGCAGTTCTAATTACTACAGTGTACAGTCTGATCTGAGCCAGTAAAATACACTAACAGCACAAGTCATCAAGTTGTACACAACAGAACACGAGATTCATACATTAATTGAACTAAAGCTGCATGTTCAAAGGCAGCATGGAGGCTTGACTCAGTGGGGAAACCGCTGTTTGTTTGTAACAAGTGCAAAGCCTTTTACAGGGCACAGAATACATGACAGTCTGATCAAAGGCACAGATCCAAGTGGTCTTTGGTCCAGCAGCTGCAGTGCAGGCGCACAGGTATACTCTGGATTGCTGGAGAATGGATGCATATTTCTGTGTGTTCTCCTTTTAAACTCTTCTTCTCTTTGAATACCCTGAGTTTTTTTCACAGAAAACTGACAGTGACAGCTTATTGTCCTTACCAACAAGTGCTCCTCTATAAAGAACAAAATACGTGTGTCTATAGCACATTTTACAAAGCCTGTTCAGGGCAGGATTATTGTGCCACACTGCCTCGATACCATTCTGCATTCTGACCCAGCATGGAGGGTCACTGTGGCTTCTCCTTTCAGTCTCCTCATTTAAAAACATATATATATATCTTATAAGTATACTTCTTATAAGAATAAAGTATACTTTCAGTTTACTTTTTATGTACTTATCAGAGGTATACTAGACATTGTATTTAAATATGTTTGTTGCTCAGTTTACACAGTTTACTTTGTATACTATACTTGTACTTATGCTTAACTTTCTAAACAAATAACTATTAGGGTTATAAATAAATGGGGGGTTTGTTGTTCAGCGTGTTGATTGCATGTTGCAGTGTTATCAACTGTTTTGCCGAGCGTTCTAAGCATGTGCACAGACTTTAGCATCCCATAAAAGAATACAAACAGACAAATCACTTACACCAATGTTACCACTAATCGTGTTTTGTTAATTATTTTGGAAATGTGCAGATTTTTAAAGAAAATTGGAGATTTGGTAGCCGATAGTTACAGTGCATGCCACTGAAACACAGTGTCCCTGATTTAAGTCAAGCTGATGTCATAACCCTTTCTCCTCTCTCTTGATTCCTGTCTGCCTCTCTATTAATACACTATTAATCAAATGCCCTAAAAAAGTGTAAACTGTACAACTTTATAAGAGTAAACCATATGTATTCTGTAGCTCAATGTTATCATAGTGAATATAGATCTGTGAAAAAATGTGTCTACTTAAATTGATGCTTACAGGTACAGTTTTCTTTTTGGCACACAGCACATTTTCCCACGGAATGAAATATTCTTTCAGTGACTGTGGTTGTATAAGAGATTGATCACTGACCTACTAAACACAAACCACCACAAAAGTTGTTATATCTGAGTATATTTCTCACCGTGATGTGAAGAAATAATTCACGAAGCTTCATGATGACGTTTAAAGCGCAATAAGGAAAGAAAAAGCAATTAGCAATGAATTCACCATTAACATTCCCAGCAACAAGGAAAACAAATTAGCATCCCATAAAAGAATACAGCTCTCTCTTTAAAGTTAATTAATCACTGTGATTAATGACCAAATAGCCATTCAGGCTTTAATAATATTCATCCAAGCCTCATCTATTTTTCCAAATATGTGTTCATTAGTAATGGCTTCAGTCTAACTTCACTCCTTACCTGATTTTTGTTGATTTGACAATACTGCTCAACCTGCAACAGTGCATGATGAATGGGCAATCTGTGGTAATGATACATGCTAGAGATTACTTTGCCTAGAAGCAGCAGAAGTATTACTTTTTAATGTGATTTATCACGCTTTACTCTGAGCATATGTGAGGGCTAAAAGAATCCACACCCACACTGAGGAGCACCTGGCACACACGTGCACACACACAGACTTTTTGTACACACAGATGTACAAATAAACTGGTAAACAGCACTAGCAGGATTATGTTTCATTACCCATGTGGTAGCGAAAACAACATCTATGCTTTTCCTGTTTTGTTCTGAATATTTTGACGTGCTAGCTGCTGCAGAGAAGCACCGGGATGTGTGCAGTATGGAGCACAGTGCTGTCCTGCTGCTCTCCTCACACAGGCACAAGTGTCACAGCTGCAGTTTCTCCTCCACAGTGTGGAGGGAGCAGCTCCTTCTTTATGGGGAAACATCTTCCTCAACACGTCTGCTGTCATGCTAACTCCAGCTATTGCTTGTCAGCGTGATATCCTCCTGGGAGATAAGCGAGAGATGCCCTATAGAATGACTGTCTGTCAGGCCTTCAGGCAGGAGAACAGTCAGCCTGACCAGTGAAGAAAAAAGGAGAGAGAGAGAGAGAGAGAGAGAGAGATGCTTTCTCCCACTGCCTCCATCTGCCTTTGATAGAAGCAGTGATGGAGCTTGTAACAAGCCGCGTTTGAATATTTTAAAGAGGGCATCCGTGACTTTTGATGTACAGACCTTTATGTAAATGAAGTAGAAGATACAGGTCCCAGCAGAGACCACTTTATTCTTCACACTGGATTTTTTTTCCTTTTTAATAAATTGAAATGAACTCTTCACACTCCCTTTGAGAGCCACCCCCACCGCCCCGATCTGCAGAGTGTGGAGTCGAACTCCTTTTCCCTCCTATGTACTGTATGAGTGGATGAGCCAGGGCCTGTGTGCAGGATGATTCCAAGACACATGTGTATGTGTGGTCCTCACATACCCACCACAGTAGAAATCACACAGCTAATTGTGTTGTGTTAGGGTTAACAGTGGAAGGCAGGTCTACCAGGTTAAGGTTGCAGGTAAGTTAAGTCAAAGATTGCATTCTCTCATCACCTCACTAGCCTGAAAGGCTCCTCAATATCCTATGGAATTTAAAAATCTAGTTAAGAACCACACACAATAATAGTAGTTGCATATTAAATAAAAGTAATATAGACAAAATTTTGTTTTTAGGTTTTACCAGCTGTTTGTTTCCAGTGTTCAGTTACTGGTCCAACCAGTCTGCCCAGTATTTTGCCTGCTGCTTGTTGTTGTTCTTTTGTGGCCTGCTGTTCTATTCTCTCTCTTTTTTCTACTCATCCAACCAGTCGAGGCAGATGGCCGCCCACCCTGAACTTGGTTTTGCTGTAGGTTTCTTCTGTTAAAGGGTGTTTTCCTCTCTACTGTCTCCTATTGCTGCTCAAGTGGGACTTATCTATAATTGGGATTACTGTATAATTCCATATACATTTGAAACCAGAATTGTACATACACAGTATATAATATACATTTTTTCTAACTGTCTGACATTAAAGCGTATGAAACTTTTCCTGTTTTAGGTTAGTTAGGATTACCAAAATGATTTATATTTGTTAAATGGCAGAAAAATGAGAGGAATCATTTGAGGAATTTGCATTACTTTCTTCAAAGTCAGAAGTTTACATACACTAAGAATACTATGCCTTTAAACTATTTGGGAAAGCCCAGATGGTAAAGACACGGCTTTGGAAGCTTCTGAATTGATTAATTGACAACATTTAAATACACCTGTGTCTCACCTCAAACAAACAAGATTCACACAACGATGAAGATATCAAAAAAATCAGCCAAGATATCAGAAAGAGAACTGTGTTCCACCACAAATCTGGTTCATCCTTGGGTACAATTCACAGATGCCAGAAAGTGCCACGTTCATGTGTTAAAACAATTATACAAAATTATACAATAATAAACACCATGGAAATGTCCAGCCATCATACAACTCAGGAAGGAAACAGGTTCTGTGTCCCAGAGATGAACGTGCTTTGGTGCAAAATGTGCGTATCAACCCCAGAACAAAAGCTAAAAACTTTGTGAAGATGCTGCTGAAGTTGAAGAATTGAGTCAGTTAAAAAAGTATTTAAAAATTCTCTCTCTCTCTCTCTCTCTCTCTCTCTCTCTCTCATTATTTTGGCATTTAGCAAATAGAAATAATTGTGTTAATCCTATCTGACCTAATGCAGGAAAAGTTTAGTCTGTTTAATGTCAGACAGTGTATGTAAATTTCTGGTTTCAACTGTAGTTGTATTGTTATATTGTTTAAACCTTGCATTGTAAAGTGCCTTGTCTTTTGTTGAGAGTTGGCACTATATAAAAAACTGAATTCAATAGAGCAGTGGTTCTGGCTTACATGCAGCTGCAGCACTGTATTGGTGCTTATACCAAACCTCTAGTTGTAGCTGCATCCATCTCTGCAAGAAAGAGCAGCTACAGCTGATTGATGGGCTAAAGCATGATAAAAAGAATAGTAAGAAATTTAGGCAGGTCTCAGTCATTTCATTTGTTTTAAACTACAAGGAAAAATTGCTGCATAAAGAGTTGAATGAGGCTGCAGAAGTGAATGTGAAGCTGATCAGACATCAAACTCGCACGCAATAATTAAGCATAGACGCACACAATGATGCATGAAAGCAGCTTATGAGCCGTGATAAATTCTCATGCATGTCCTGATCAAAGCTGTATAGTTATGTTGTGTTTGTCAATGTGAATGTGAGCTTTAAATCCCTCTGGCTATGACTGTGGATGTCTCCCTCGCTCTCACTGGTGAACTTGCTGTGGCTCAGTGTCTAATGGGCAGCATATGAGACTCTGCGATTGGCTGTCAGCCAGGCGGCCAGCTAGCTGTTGTCCAGATGTGTAAGACACAGCAAATACTATCACATAGTATATATCAGCCCTGAGATCCTCGGGGCATGTTTATGTCATTGATCTTTTCTCCCATGTCGAGTGAGGTGTTTCAGTAAGAGGTTTTTATTCTTGTTGTGAGTGAGTAATTAGAGGTCTGGTTGATTTACTTCCATTTTGTTTGTCATTTTGCTGTGAGCCCACCCTGAAAGTGAGACAGTGTTGCAGAGGTTGTCAGCAGTAAACACTGTGATAGCTGAAATTCCTTCTTGCTGGTGGTTCTTGGGGACTGAGAAGAAGAGGGACTCATTTTTCAAGCTATGCCACAGTTTTCCCTTAGGCCAGGGCATAAAATGTAAAATGAAAAAAGATCTGCCCCCTTAACTGCTAAATGCTCCATAGTCCACTTCACCACTTAGATGCTAGCCTTGCATGTGTGCTGTTAGGTGTTGGATGGGTAGTTTATAGAGCTTTTGGGCTGGAAATACTGATGGAGGCAAATTGTACAGGCAGGAAAATCAAAACAATGAGCTAAAAGACACACAAAAAAACTCCATAGTTGTTAGTGTAAGTGGGGGACACTGCTAGCTAACGCTTTCACATTGCACTGTTCATATAAAAATATGATATGATATATGTTATGATTTGCTTTTTTAACCATTGGGTGCATGTTTGTGTCACTTTGGGGACAGAACTTGGCCATAAATATATGCTATATATATGCTATATATTTGGTGCTGGAAACTTTCCACTGTGAACAAAAAAAAGCAGCTCTTCTTGTCTCAGAGTGAATGTATAATCCTTCAGACATTATCCAATAGATTTCCATAATTGTCCACCTCACATAATCCTGACAATGAAGACAGTGATTCTGAATAAGTCCCTGTACTCCTCTAGAAATGGCAGAGCCGTTGCCAATTCCCACATGTAACGGTTATGAAAAATAGATACAGTCTGGGCGGATGACCAAAGATAAGATTTAATGTGAATCAGGTGTACTGGCAAGACATTTCATTTAGCTCAACATTCTTTTTGGGCCCTTCGACTTTCACAAGGACTCCCACACAGGACGACCAAGAGTCTATTTACAGACCCATGAACCACAAGCTTTTCTCGCCATGCAGGAAAGATCTTAGCAAAAGGCCTGTTCATACATAAACATGAAACCTCAAAGTATTGCCACATTTTTATGTATTGATACCACGGTTGTAGAGAAAGTGCTTCTGAGAGCTGACCCTTCCATTTCTGCTAGTTAGCCTGCAGCCTCACATGTCAAACATGCTGCAAGTTAGCATGGAGAGACGTTGATGTGAATGTGTTGTTTTCTCGAGACCTTGAGGGGGAAGGGTCCTCTAAGCATAACCTACTCATTCTGAACTGTGTGACCTTACATTCACATTTACATAAGTGAGTATAAGTTCACTTGTCACAACTTCACAGGGAGAATAATACTACAGCCTTTTCAAAATAATACTGAAATTAGGAATTTGATCAGCATTTACTGGGGTTCTGAAATGTTACACATTCCTGTCTGTATTTCATTACCAGTCCCATATGGTGCAAAACAAAAGCCTGAAAGGGCTCAAAAAGACTTCCTTCTAACTGCAGGGCTAAGAGTCAAAAGCAGCATAGTGAGAGTAATTACAGGTATTGATTCACAGCTGCAATTATATGGGGAAAATGTGACCTTTGCAGACTATGTTAGTTCTCTATTAATTCCCCCTCAGTGTTTTCTTTTCCAGAATGTAAATGGTTCATTAAGTAATCATGAAACTTGTTTTTATTGTCTCTTTTTACTGGCGTTGAGATGAGAGTCAAATTCTTGTTTTTCACCACCCAGCATGAACAGATGATGAGACAATGGGCCCTTGGGTGCAGACATGTAAAATGCCCCACACCCCAGGAGCTGGACATCCAGACTATCCAGTGCTATTTTAGAGTGACGTGCACAGCACTGCCAAGGCAACCTGTGGAGGTAGGTAGGAGTATCTACACCTTCACCATGGTTTCCTGAATTTCCCCACAGTGGACGTGGGGAAATGGACAGTGGATTGTTTTCAAAATTTGACACTGAATTTTGCAGGAACCTGGTTGAGTTTCTGGCAATGCAACAATGAATTGTGCAACTCTGCTGTACAAATATTAGAAGAAAAATCAATCCATACAGTGTATCGCTTATGCTAACTGAATAGATGCTATAAACTAGTGGACCAATAAACTGGTTAAAATGTTTGAATGAGTGAAGCGCTACATTTGTTGGGGTGGGGGTCATGCTAGAAACGCCAATTTAACCCCAGAATCCTGCGTGTAGTTCAGTTAAAACAAGCACTTTTAAGGTGTGACTTGCCATTTACATTAACTGTCAGCATGTCCTCATTAAGTTCCTAGAAAACATTGCAGCTGCAATTAGGTTCTATACAAATATAATTGCAAATGTTCAGAAATGTAATGTTTAGAAGACTTGTTGCTTTGTGGTCATTTTGCAGCTCTTTATGGGTTTTCTGTGCCTTTGTGATTCTTTGGTAACTTCATGGCTGTTTTGTGTTTGTGTGTGGTCATTTTCCAGCTTTTTGCAGTTCTTTTGTGACTTTATGTTGTTGTATGTGCCTTTGTTGTCATGTTTGTGATTATTTGACATCTCACAGAGACATGTCTCTGGTCATTTGCGGCTGTTTTAGTTTTTTAATATCTTTTCACAGTCTTTTTACATTTGTTTGTGGTGGTTGCATATTTCTTTGTGGCTGTTGCATCTGTAGAAGTTTTGTTTTTTGTGTAATGCCTCTTTGTGGTAGTTTCATGCCTTTTGTGGTGTTTATGTAGAATATTTCGATGTGTTTGTGGTCATTTAGATAGTTTTGTGTTCCTTTGTGATCATTTTCTGTATCTGAAGTCAGCTTGTGTCCCTTTGCAGGACATTAGATCTCTTTGTTGTCATTTCACATCTCTTTGTGGTCATTTTGCATCTCTGAGACTGCAGTTGTTTGACTTTGAAACAAGAAATGTTTACAGTCACTGACCTTATTCAGAGGCTCAGTAGACCTGTTCAGTAATCTATCTATGCTTTCAAGGCAGGGAACCGTATGACTTACACATGAAAAAGCTTGACATGCTTTAAGCTAAGGCCATGCAATGGCACCTTAACAGACAAAAAAGTCAGAATGCCTGTCAGGGAAGTAGTGTGGACAAAGCCTATGTAGCTATCCACATGGTTGATCAAGAGAATCCTTCAGCAGGTAGCTAAGAAACAGCAATGACATGCTGGGACAGAGGCAATAGTACCGTCACTGGGGATGCCAGTGGAACATTTGAAAGGTCTTGTCCTCAGTAAATTGCCAGAAAAACTGGATTCCTGTAGCTGTGGGTCATGGTGCATATCTATTCTGACAGAATGCAATGCAAAAAGCAGTGCAACCCTAAAAGTCTCTAAAACAAGTCTTTTGGATTCTTGAATTTGCTCTGAAGGCAGCATAGAAAGAAAAAGGAAACTCTCTAGGGGTATGTGGGGTTCTATAAAGATTAAATAAAGTGAAAAATATAAACAATCAACCTTTAGACAAGGTTACAAGCAGTCCTGCTGTCCTCAGGAATGAGCCACTGCACTCAAATTCCTTCCCAGTCTGGCAGTTAAATGTTCACCTATAAAACGTGTGTCACAGTGCCTATAGCCAACTATCAGACCAGCTGTCCTCTGGAGACTTAGGGGTTTGTGAGGGGTGAAACCCCAGAACATATTTTTTCCTCTGCTGTCAGTCTATGAAAGGATAACTAGCATCTCAAAGTTCATTCTGTGTTGGAAATACAACCTCAGTGTGAGTTCATGCTCCGCGTTTGCCGAAGACCGAATGACAGCACACCCTTGAGATGAAGAACAAATTAATTAGACTCCTGGTTTGGTTAAAAAGTCATGCATTTGTAATGCAAGTTAAAACTTGACATGCTATTACTACAGAGCTACAGAAATACTGGAAAGCCTGTCAGTAAACCAGGGCAGGGCTTTGAATAAAATGGCTGACAGTTCTATTTTGCAGAAAACTACTTAAAACAAAGTAATAAAAGCATTTGGGTAGATAAATAGATAAAGCCATGCATTTGTAATATGTTCTGGTTTTGATGTTGTCCTTCACTAACATCTTCAAGAGGTCATCTCCTAACAACTGCTTATACTGTTGTGATAATCCATTAGACACCACCTTAAATATTACTACACATTAATCCAATGTAATCTAAAATTTACATCACAACTGAAAAAGGTCATTTTAAATTAAGGGTTACCTGCAATGTTTATATGTTTTTTTGATAAAAAATTACCTTAGACCATAGACAATTAATATTCAATGCAGATTAATATACTGAATGATATTAATTTCTCACTTAAAATTATATGGAGAGAGCTGCTGATATTTATTTGAACTGAATTTAGTATTTAATGTGTTACTGATTTGTTACTAATCCTCATAGTGAACTATTTACTGATCAGCTTCTGAAGGTTACTAAAATTATGCTAAAACATAAAAAGGCAGTTTGATGTGCATGACCTACAACTACAAGCTCAAAGCGAAGTAAGACTTAATTCATCCAAAACAGAAATGTTTTACCAAAGATGCTGAGGAGAAAAAAGGTGTTTGTGATAATGAACAGTCTGTTGCAGACCAGAGTGGATTTCTTATCTCCAGTGTGGTGCTGTGATGCTGGAAAATAGAACAGAAGTCAAAAATCACTTGCTCTTGTTTGCTAAAATAATTTGTCACAATTACACATTATACATTTGACTCACAGGTTGTAGTTCATATCTGCGATAACTGATGAAATAGATGGGGCTCTTCACAGAGATGATGTAATGTTTGCATTCATTAACGCATGGTAAACATCATCGCTCTATAAAAAGGCCCATTTGCAGATGATTTTGTAGAAGTCCAACAAACCAAGATTTGCAAGAAATGCACAATTCATGTGACTTACATAACATAGACAAACATAAAAAGGTGATAAGATTGCATTTCTGATTGAATAAATAAAATAAGTGTTATATACATTGTAAAATCAACTTAATTTGTTTATGTATAAAGTAGTGTAGTTGATGTAGTTAAAGGTTTGTTAAGGGGTATTGAAAATTGTTTTCAAAATTTGACACTGAATTTTGCAGGAACCTGGTTGAGTTTCTGGGAATGCAACAATGAATTGTGCAACTCTGCTGTACAAATATTAGAAGAAAAATCAATCCATACAGTGTATCGCTTATGTTAACTGAATAGATGCTATAAACAAAGGCATATTTAGCACATAACACCACAAACGTTAGTCTGTAGGCTAATAAATGCAATATTGGCTTTGGATATTGTGGTTCATTAATGTCTCTAGAGAAGAATGCTTTATCATCTAGGCTCAACATCTGTGTACAGTAGGTCATGTTTTCCTAGCATCTGCTACGGCCCAAAGGAGCATCCTTTAAAATAGCAGCCTTAAGGCAGCAGGTGTGTCTTAAAATAGCTGGTGTACCATTCTGTTCTCATCAAAGAAACAATATAAAGACCCCTTTATGAAACCATGACAGTTTAGGAAAGTTAAGGGACAACAACTTGGTACAGTTTAGGCAGACTAACAACTGGTTAGGTATCAGAACAACAAGGTTAGGTGTGGGAGTCCTTAACTATTACAGGAAGAACTGACATTATTTAAAACACATAATCCTTCACACTGGACATGAACATCAGTCTTCTGTGGGGAAGTCCTGGGTTTTTTAACCAAACCTACCGACCCCAAACTATTCCCAAAAAGCTCTCTGTCAGCAGTGATTGAAGCTCAGTTGGTAGGACAGTCTACCATGAACCCCAGCATTAGTGGTTTGTCTGGTGGAATCATACTGTGTTTATGGCAGCCTAAAGTTGAAAACTTTTCCAGGAAGGTGTTGAATCTTGAGGGACTCTATATTAAACTACAGCAAGCGGCTATTTAACATGCTAAGGTTAGTGGTTTGCTATAAATGGCTAATTTTTTAAACCAAACTTTGTTAACCCAGTGTTATTTAATCATTATAAATGTGGGTTTCTCCAAATAATGAAAGAGGTTGATTGGTTCTCTAAGATAAGAGTATATTGATCCTGGAGGAGAAGATCAATTGTTACAGCGGCACAGAGAACAGACCAGAAAAGGAGCTTTCAGCTTTAATTCTAAATTATCATCACAGTCACAAGCACAGGTAATAAAACCAATAGCTTGGCTTCAGTGTGCTCCTATGGTATATACAGAGTACAGTATGTGCTGCAGCTGACTCTGTATCCATTCCTGTAAAACAATGTTGTTGTAGACCTGATGCTGTTTGGAGCATTAAATGAGCCTTACAGGGAGCACTTATGAACTTAAACTGTTGTGAGGAATTTGCAACATTGTAGCAGCATACAGGATCAATGAGCCGCAGACACTGGAAGAATATGGAAAAAAATATGTTTCCTGGGAAAACAGATATGTACTATAGAAGGAGTTGATTCGACTCACTCATGTCAGCAGTTGTCAACATCTCCCACCCCCCATGTACTGTACCTTCATTAACAGCTGCACTCATGGCATGATGAGAACCAGAAGTGGATACAAGATGGTAATTCTAGCATCTCTGTTGCCTCCTCTGAAAACTGCTTTAAAAATTAAAACTGATACAATTAAAATGAAACTATTAAGTGTTTCTAACACCATCCATGTGCACTAACAGGGTGTCAGTCTTGTTAGGACTGCTGTTGCGATGTAGTTACTGGCTGGGAACTTCTTGGGAGCTAACAAGCTGACATGTGAGTGCAAAAGAAAGCATTCAGGTAGAAGTCTGAACTCTTATGCCTGAACTAGCTTTACTGGACAGGCCACATAGTCTTTGTAGATAATTTATATGTGTTATGCTACATAAAGCAAATTCAAATAATTCATCCATTCATTCATATAGAAATTCTATATGAAAATGCTTTTTATAAAGCATGAATGTCACTTTTGTTTTTGTTTTTAAGTGCAGAATGGGTTCATTGTTGCTTCTTGTGGCCGTTGGGCTAAAAACACCCTCTACTAACATGGTTCTCACCAACCATCAATTACAAGCAGGCTTCAGGCCTCAGGGGACGGTAATTAGCTCAATGCTGTTTGGTGCACAAGAATTAGACATGGGAGCCAGTTCTGAATAGGACTAAATGAACGACATTCTGGAAGCCTTGTATGACATCCAGCCTGCCTTAGGTCCATCCACTCAATACATTTAGCTTTTCTGTCCCACCACCCTGCTCTCAGTCTCTACTTTAAGTTCATGATGACAGTGTCCAGAATCAATGTGAGTCAGAGGAAAAGATGATGGCAGTATAAGCAAAGCCACAATGATCCAAACACCCAGAAGCAGAACGAGAAACGTGACAGGGCAGAATTCTGGCAGGAAGTTGAAATGGGGAGGGTTGTGGGAATCCATGCCTGGTCCTGTAAAGCAATACACATTTAATTTGCTTATTTGGAGTTTCTCTGACCAAATGTTGTGCCGTATGTGTGACAGAATGGCACATACCCGTCATCCAAGGTCCCTTACACACAACAGTGCCATTACATCTGCTGATGGAATTTGTCTTGTGCTCAGTATGACAGATCTAAGCAATCTGGAGCCCAAGGACATGGGACACTGACCTTGCCAAATGAGGGTGACAGACTCAGCCTTTTATGAACTAGGATTGAACCAGCAATCTAATTTGACTTTCCTTTCCACTTCCTAAATATTTTCCCTTTCATTTCCTTCATTTTCCTTCCCTTTTTCCTGCCTTTATTTTTATTTTTTCCCCCTCTTGTCGCTCTTATTTCCTTTATTCACTTTCGATTATTTTATTCTTTTGATACTTCACCTCCTTCTCTTTGTCTCTCTTTACTTTTTATTAGTTTTTTTCTTCTGCCATATCTTCTCTTTCCTTACCTTTATTATTCCTATAGAATAGTGATGTAGAATGTGCAAAGTCTTGCTGTGAGCTGAAGAAAGAAAAAGAGTGCTTCAGTGGAGAAACACAAAAATACAGGTTGACCCCAAAACCAGTTCATAGGCCACGGTTTCAGCTGCGGAGACTCCAGAGACTCTTCTTTACAACACCTCTTCAGATGACCTGGTGTGTTGGGTCAATAAGGTGAAGTGACCTTTTCAGAAGCCCTTGTCTTTTGAGTTAAGAGGCTTCAAAACAGAAGGAAGTTTAGTGAGAGAAACCTGCGTGTGCAGACTGGTGGTCATTGTGATGCAGTCTCACTACACCCATAACTTCTTCAACCATAGCAGGACTTGGACCACTAACACATTCTTCCTACTCCACTATCTTAAATTTTCTGCCTCACTCCCACTTGCTGCTTGCCAGCTACCAACGTAGAAACGTTGTTAAATTAATTAAGTATACAGAAAATGTCTCGTCTCAAAGAGCTCTGTTTGTATAAGCTGTGTCCTCAACACACCTTTTTATATTGCAATCAGTGAAATTAGCCCAGGGCTAGAGACACTCTGAAGCTTAAAAAAAAAACTCTGACCTAACTGGGGCTCTTAGCCGTGGGGTAGCAAACATTTTACTCTGCTGTCTTTTGAAGTGGGTATGAAAGAGCCTAAATTTAACTTGGATATGAGTTCAGTCTTTCATGAAAACATACTTATAAAGGAAATCTCCAAGTGTGTTTTCTTTTTGAATGTAGTTTGTTTTCTCTGCCACAGACTGACTTTTTGGCCTGCATAAATAAGTTCCACCTACATGGAGCCACCACCACCAACTGCTATAATCACTGCCAGTGAGCTAACACCACCCACTTCCACCTTGAGGAATCAGAGAGAGAGATAAGAGCTGAGGTGTCATTGCCATTGGAAGGCAGAGAATGTCAGAGGATCCACCTGGAGCACCCTGGTGTATCAGACCTCATGCTAGCTCTGCTTCTGTAGCTGCACTATTTCTGGCCTGACAAGATTGAGTCACATTTGGGTTGACTGAACTTTCAGAACTTGAATAAACAACAACACATCATGAAAGTTTGTGTGTTTACAAGCACTGAAAGGACAACTACAGGTTACAGTACAACCTGGATTAAAATTTTGTGGACTCCTTCAGTTCTGTTGGTTAATCATAAATGTTATTGACGCTGCTTTTCCACCAAGCCCGTTCAAAAGCTAGACTAGCGCTAGTTCATCATTTACAACTCGTTCTTTGCACCAACTTTTGTTGGTCTAGAACCAACAACTGCTTATGTGAAGCGCTGGGGGTGGGATTATCATGCCTCACTACTAAGATCAGCGTAACTGATTCTACCTTTGTATCAGCTAATAGCTCAAGTAATTACATTTCTTGGCATTAAGTGTGCCCTGAAAATGGATACATATACATGTGTATGTAGTGACGTAATGACTGGCTCTACGGTGGCTCTCTAGCCTGTGCAAAAGCATCTAGTGGCACCTGGTTATCTTTGTATGCAAAAGACTGCAGGTCACACATGCAAGAGACATGAGCTCTCAGATGAAGCTGGACACTAGAACCCTGTTTACATTTGGGCCTATTCAGGTCAGGTGGGAAGTGAAACCAGCCTGGAGGATACATTTGAAATCTCTAACCAACTTTCCTCAGAATGAAGAAGCTATTTGGATAAGTAGTGAAACCTAAAAAGAAAGAAGTCCATTTGCTCTGATTCAACCTCCAGATATCCTCACCTGGGAATCTTCACTGGCACTCGTGAAAATACACTCTGCAAAAACACTAAAAAGCTCTGTAGAGTTTGCAGGACCTGCACAGCTATGTAACCCTATTTGGGTCATCACTATGAGCAACATCTGTGACAATACAGAGTGATTTGATGCATTGTTAATAATAACTGATAAAGTGGTGCAAAATTAAACTCTATATTCGGAAAGGGCCAGAAGTCCAAGCTTCTATGTAACTACCTTTTTCATATTCAGAATGGGAACTGGAACAGCAATTCAGCAGGTTGAAAAGACAGATCATTAGCAGTACTAGTAGTGTATGAACACTATGAAAGCCTTCAAGGAAGGAATGCACCATTCAGACCTGACAACCTTTGCTATGAACTACTTTGTTTCAAGTATAACCCAGCCATCAGCAGCTTCTAGAAGTCCAAGGACACAGTGTCTTTGATCGCAGAAATACTTGTAATAAGTAAGTCATTGTTTCAAAATAAACTCAGGGATAGAGGAACAGTCTGACTACTGTTACATATACATGCTTGTACAGAGCACATATATTTCCTGCATTTGCTCAATGTTCCAACTTGGGTTTCTTGTTTGAAAGGTTCTAAATACACTTTTCACTAGCATTCAAGAAAACAAAATGATTACTATTAGCAAATACCTGGCTTTTTGATCAGCATTTTCCACACAATCAACAGCGCAACAGTGGTGTGTCTTAAGTTCAATTGTTTGAAGCCACAGGAGGGAAGTGTTCACCTCTGCAGAGACAAATGTGTTTACTTATGGACCTCAACTTGATTACAATTCAAAGAGGCAGCCTCACAATGCTAATTCACTGTGGAAATATGACCTAAATTTCGTTAGGGAAGCTATGCTTTGAAGTTGAAAATTATTCTTCCTCTTATTGGAAACACACTGCTTATCAAACCCTTTTATTTTCATTTAATTCTCAATATCAAAGCTTTTGAAGACTCAATTAGTTACAACCCCAGTCTTGTCATAAAGTGACTTTTGACTTAGATTTAACAGAGGGTCACAGAGAGCACAATGGTTACATCCAGGCTGTCGCTGTCGTTTCTGGCCACTGTCTGTAGGCTACACGGCGGCATATTTCCCAAATAGAGCATGGCTTTGCAAATGACGTCATTCAGGGCCATCATTCCTGGACCATCACACAGCAACATAAATCAGTGAGCATCTGGTTGTTGGGTGTGTGGTTAAATCCAATCTGACTCCAATCTGTTAAACAGAGCACTCTGGTTACACTGCTTGCCGAATAGTTCAGGGTTTATGTGATGCAAAAGAAAGAAGGATGTGTTTAATAGTCACACATCTTCTGTGCAAGGAATGAAGTCAGAAATACTTGCATCTCTTTATTAAATATAATAATAATGATAATTACAGAGATTTGAAAAAAATGGGTAATTGTCATTGTATTACATTTATATTTCAGCTTATATATTATGCAGTGTTAAATGCAGTAATAATAACCAAATTATTTAATATACTGTAATATAATATTCAGAGACAGTTTTTCACGCTGTCTTCAGGAAGTCTTCTATCTTCTTCTGTTTCACTCTAAATAAAAATAAATGCTAGGTTTGCTCATCAGTCTACAGTCACTAACCCATGATGACAAAGTGAAAACATGTTTTTAGAAATGATTGCAAATTTATTGAAAAATAAAAACTGCAATTTTTCATTCTCACATATCTTCACACACTTTTCTGTGGCTCCAAATTGTGATCAGGTGCGTCCTGTTTGCATTAATTTTCCTTCAGATAGGTCTTGATTGGAGTCCTCATGTGGTGGACGGAATTGATTGGACATAGTCTAGAAAGACACCTGTGTATGTGAGGTCCCACAGACAGAAAGAAGTACATGAATGAATCACATGAATCACACCACATGATGCGTGAGCTGGTTTGCAATGTTGCTCCATAGTTGGGCCTTTATATGTAACAAGAGGGAATAATTACACATTTTCTGTGCAAAGAATGAATTCAGAAATATGTACACATTTTTATGAAATAATTATTAGTTACTTATTGTAACCATGTAGTGTAGGTAAAGGTAGATAATAAGCTCTGGTGTCAGTCTACAACCTTTCAGTAAATACAAAAAGTATACTAAAGCACTGAATGAAAATTAACTGAAGGCCTTTGTACATGACTCATGCATTTTTTAAAGTGATTTCAAATGTCTTTGAAGGTAAATAGTGCAAAATACTGCAAACATTCAGTTCTGTGCATTAAAACTCTCCAGCACAATGAATGTAAAAGCTTATTTGTGTATTATATTATATTAAGTGCTTTAAAAGCAAAATTACTGCACTAATGAAGTATTTTAATAAATACAGATTTTGATGCTGTTCATAACATAAATGTATAAGTTTAGTCCAGATTTGTTTA
>OMLM01002425.1:0-13723 GCA_900302695.1 Helostoma temminkii | reverse complement strand
AAATTCAGGGGGGAAAAAGGTGAAAGAAAAGTGATAAAAAAAAAGTTTAATCTATAATAATACATTATAATGTATTGATTTATTGATTATATTTTATAAGAACCTTAATGTGCAAAAGTGCAAAAGGTGAAACTGTAAAATGTAGTGGAGGAAAAATGACATTCCTCCGCAGTGCAGTGGAGTAAAAGTAGAAGCAGAATAAATCTGAAAATACAAGTACTTCAAAACTTTACTTAAATACAGTACCTGTATTTTTTTATAAATACTCTAATATTCAAATGGGTCAGACAAGGACACTCCACTCCACCATTTTCTCACTTTCCAGGAAAGGTGTATCCTGCCCACACATGCTCTGCTGTAACCAGCCAAACCCCCTCCATAGGATACTTTAATCTCATAATTTTCCTTTACCTAGACTGGTCATTTAACTCAGAGCTTGAAGGCAGAAATTCTAGAAAGGGAGGATGATATAATGTATCCTAAAGTTTGAACAAATCTACTTACAACTTTTCTCCTGTTTCTAAAACGAAGCTCAAGGCTTCTGATTAGTTTCCTCTTTCCCCTCACTGGGAGTGTGTGTTTCATCAGAGCAGGCTATAGCTGCACTATATACTGATATAGAAGCTGGTTGTGAAGAGGCTATTTGAAGATGTTCCTCATCACAGCAGCTATTAGAGTGTCCATGGCTGTGAGACATAGCTCACGTCTTCCAGACATAGAGGGACAGTTTTCTCATTGAGATTGTGCTTTTTTAAAAATTAAATTGCAATTAATTGCATAGAAGCCTGCAGTGGATATGCATATGACATATAATTACAATATTTTCCTCCTAGCAGGTCTTTGCTGGCATGATGAAGTGTTTCATACCTTAGAGCTCCATCTGGTAACCTGGATGGAGTTTTATGGCTTGTTGTCTACTGCTCTCTAGAGTTTTCAGATTTGCACTGCAACTGTGTGTTTGCCCCATTACTTTTGATCTCATTTGGAAATGTTAACTTAAGAATCATATTTAAATCATTTTCCAGGAGTTAGATGATCAGTTCACTTTTTAAAAAATTTTAAAAAAAATAGAAAAATTCTCCATATCTTTCAATCTGTATATATATTTAAAACCCTTTGATCAGATTTGAGTGTGTCGCATTCATATTGACTTTTGGCTTATAGTTGTTTTATTGTGATGTTGTTGTGCTCTATATACCTATATATCTGCAATATATACAATTAAATTATTATATAATTATTATACATATTGACACGTTTGTATTCTTCTAATAAATTTTTCCAGTATTGAGACAGTGTGGTGAAGGGGTGCTTTAATGTTAAAAAGGGGGATCTATCAATAGGAAAGTAATATTGCATGTACATGTACATACATATGTGTTAGGTAATCTACCATATTTACTCAAGTACCGTACTTAACTAAAATTTAGAGAAACCTGTACTTTAGTATTTCCATGTTATGCTAGTATATGGAAATATTGTACTTTTACTCTTCTAAATTTATTAAATAGTTTTTGTTACTTTTGCAGATGAAAATTAGAATAAAAAATAAAATCACATATATATGACAAAAGTGATTAAAATCAGCGCCACTATTACCAGCTGCTGGTAGTTTTTTTTTTAGGTACCTTTATCCTTTAATTAACTAGAAATTCTATTTGCCATAATCTTCACCTTTGACAATTTTTCAAACATTGTATTTATAGTATCAACAACATCAAATTCAGTAATGTTTAAAAGGCCTGCTGTGCTTAGTGCAGTAGTTGTACTTTTGTATATTCAAAGCATGTAGTACTCTATCTGAAGTAAAGATTTTGAAATGGTAGTAATTGTAAGTAACATCTAGTATTTTACTTATTTTATGTACTACCTACTGGTAGACATTGTAAACATATTTTATGACCTACCATTTTATTTTTGCCTTAACTGATGTGAAAAAGGCAGATTTTCTTAGATTTCCCACTCTTTTTTTGTGGGATAATATGTGAGATATTATATATAAATATCTATTGATTAATAATATAATGATATTATAGTCTGTGTTCCTTTCTTGTACCTGTATTTATACAAATGTTTATATGTCAAGAAAGTTCAGGCATCAGCAACAGGAGGCACCATTGAATACTTTAATAAAGGGCAGGGGCTTGAGCCCCCAGAGACACTCTCTGTGGTTTTACATATATTTGATTACTTGGGTAACATGTGTGAGTCATTAATTGACTGACCTAATTTATTTGGTCCTCCAGCACTGTTGTGGTGCTTGTCTATATACCTCATGAACCTCCTTGTAGCTTTATGATTATACCAGGGGCAACTGAGAGAAGTGCCTCAGCTGCTGAAATGAGCATGAGTTATTTTAAAGAGACATTATGTCTCTTCTGTTCTGTTCACTCATTGGTGGCTACTGCTCTGCTTCAGTTTTTATTCCAAAAAAGCTGTGTAAAATCTACATAAAAACAGATTGCAGTGACTTGCAAATCAGTCAATGTATCAGCTTTATTTATAAAGCACATTTAAAACAATTCCAATTGACCAAAGTGCTGTACAGGCAGTGGAGAGATAAAATAAATGGAATAGTCAGACCAAAAAAAATCACTTGTCATAAGCTATAAATACCAGCTAGAAATGCATATGTCAAGTCAATATTAATAGAAAAAGACCAAATAAATAGACAAAAAAATAAAACAGTACAATAAAAGTCAAGATAAAATAAAAAAATTAAATAAAAGACAAAAAGCCAAAGTGCACAGCCTAACCAGTGTTAAAAGCCAAGAAAAATAAGTATGTTGTCAGTCTGGTTTTGAACTGCTATAGTGGTAGGTTGGACATTTGCTGTTCCACTAGTTCAGGGCCATTAAAGAGAAGGCTCCTCCTCTGGATGTAAGCCTGGAACAGACAGAAGAAGCTGGTCTGCAGACCTTGGAGCTCAGGTAAGGTGGGGCCAAAGAATTTAAACATTTAAAAGTAATCATTAAAATTTTTTAAATAATTCTAAAAGCAGCTGGCAGCCAGAGTAATGCAGTATGTAATAATGAGTATGGGAGTGATGTGCTCCCGTCATCAAGGAAAAACATTTTGCAACTCATTAGATCAAGAGAACTAATGAGTAAAGATACACAGAGGTTCACTAATCTGTGAAAATCTGCATTTACAAATTGTCCTACAATTTCAGAATAATGTTCCTGAAGGTGAAACTGCAAAATGTCGTTAAAGAATTAGGAGAATCAAAACACACAACATTGGAAGCCTGTGATCTTTTGAACATCAGTGCATGGCCTCAAGGATACTTCAAAAAATGACTGTCTGTGAACACAGTTTGTCACGCAGTCCAAAAATGCAAGTTAAAGCTCTATCACGCACAGAAGAAGCCACATATCAGCATGATGCAGAAACACTGCTGTGTTCTCTGGACCAAAGCTCATTTAAAATGGTCCATGGTAACATGGAAACTGTTCTGTGGTCAGACAAATTGAAATCTGACTCTTTTTTATTTTTTGTGGAAACTATGTGCACAATATCCTCCAGACTAAAGAGGAGAGGGACCTTCCAGCTTTATATGTAGTTATGTTACCTACACTTCTGGAAAGGCTGCATCAATGCTGAAAGATATATCCAAGTTTTATAGCAGCATATGCTCCATCCAGACAATGTGTTTTTCAGGGAAGACCTTGCATATTTCATTACTACAATGCTAAACGACATATTATTAAATTATATATATTTTCTGTCTGTTGTGAATAAAATATTGATTTTTGAGATTTTCATTAAATTCTGTTTTTATATGAGGATTTTCCAGCAGATTTGATTTTAATAGTGACACAGTGTCTGTGTGCTGCTGCTTATGCTGCTGACATACGAAGGCATCCAGCACTGTGCAGGCTACTTCTATTCTTCTGCACTACAGTTTTTCTTCGCTTCTTCTTCTTCTTCTTCTTCTTCTTCTTCTTCAGGCACCATAGATACCTCACTTTAGGTCAACAGTATTTAACTTCTATGCTCCAGTCTACAGTACAGTACATTCTTGCACAGAACAAAGCCTGTGAAGTTTGAATATTGTTTTCAGACTCTCTTGAAAACTTGTGGACCTGTCCTTTAATGTCGATGTTCAGTTACTACTGAAGACAGAAAATTACCAGTGTCAAGCCCCTGATTAACGTGCGCGAAACGAAGGGGGAGGAAGTTTGGCCCTTGTGCCTCTCCGTTTGACGTCACTGTATGTTGACGTGTGGATAAGCAGTGGGCTGCTGCCTGTTAGCCAGCTAAGTTACACTTCTTAGTAGTGAAAGATAGTTAGCAAAAGCACTGGAAATTGACTGTTTTGCTAAGGCACAAATATTTAATAATGGCGGCTGACTGGGAAGAAATTCGTCGGCTTGCCGCTGACTTCCAGAGAGCACAGTTTGCTGACACAGTGCAAAGGTAAGACACCTAACGTTACTAGCAGATGTTAGCAGCAAAGCTAATGTTAGCATTGACTCTACACTAAAATGTTTAAACTTTCTTTTCTTTATTTAAAAGTACCGCTACTGCGTTTAGTTTTGAACACGAGAAAAGGAAAATAATATTTCTACGTCTGCAGCTGGCCTTTAATGACACGTCTAAATATCTCCACAGGCTGTCGGAGAGGAATTGCATTGAAATTATTGCAAAATTGATTCAGGATAAGAAGCTGGATGTGGTGCACACTCTTGATGGAAAGGAGTACATCACCCCAGCACAGATCAGCAGGGAGATCCGCGATGAGCTCTACGTCCATGGGGGTGAGTTTCAGAAAGAGGGGTATTAATGAGATCTATCCAGCAGTGCAGGCTTATCAACTTAACATGTGTATCAGTAAAACACAAGCTTTCAGCCGCATGGTCAAGTGTATTCAGATAACAGTTATATGATTTTGATTCACAGGAAGAATCAACATTGTGGACCTCCAGCAGGTAATGTACATGTAAACAAATTGAAATGTTATCATCAGTCAGTAGTTGAAACATCCTGTAACTACCGTCTCCATTTTCTTCCTTACAGATCTTAAATGTGGACTGGGTCCATGTTGAAAACAGAGCAAGTGAAATTGCAAAGGCTGACAAAGGGGTTCAGCTTATACTGGGACAGCTCATTGATGAGTGAGTATTAAATGACACATTTACCACACTAGTGCTGGAGTCTTTACACCTTGATTGGTCTGCTCTGTAAAATGCACTAGTATATGGCATAAACAACCAAATAATGTGAAGATTTTATAGATTGTCAGATGATGGCTGAGCAGACATCAGCTGATATTATTCACCTGTTAAACATTCATTTATATAAATGCATCCTGTGCATGAAAATAATAAAAACGTGGTTCATGGTGTTGCTCAACATTTTATGTGATATCAAGTTAATATTTTAGTAATAAAATGACTTCAGTATATCTACTTTAAGACTATACAGCAGCAGATGTTATTAGTAATGGTAACCAGCCATCAATAACATAAGATGAAGTTGCCAAATTTCTGACCATGAGTGTGTCAGCTCAGCTATTTAACATGCCAGACATGACCAACACATATAGTTTGACCTGCATGACCTTAACACAATGTGGAATAAATACAAAAGTAGGCAAAACTAAAGTAATAAGATGAAGAAATTCTATTTGTTTATCTGTGTATTGGGAATGCACAACAATATACTAAAAACATCAGTTTTTCCCCTACCATTATATTAGCGGGGCGCTGCGCCCTGCCAACGGCACCCCCTGCCCTGCCTAGAAGGTCAAGTTAATGTACTTAATTTAATTTTCTATATAACGTTTTCTGTCAACATAATGACGATGCATTCACCATTAACGTAAAAGGCAGCCCCCGCCCCCCCGGCGCCCACCCAATACTGTAAACCTGGGGGAAACACTGGACATGAAAAAAGAAGTAGCCTCATTGCTATATGGGAAAAAGAATAACATACTGAAAAGTATGTTGCATAAGAACTGAAAAGTTGTAATGTGGTGGAGCTGTGGGGCTAGGGAGAGACTGAAAAGTTAAGAGTTTTGATGATCTGGTGTTGTGTGCAGCACGTACCTGGACCGTTTAGCTGAGGAGGTGAATGACAAACTGCAGGAGGCCGGTCTGATCAGCATTGCTGAACTGTGTAAAAGCTACGACCTGCCTGGAGATTTCTTAACCGAGGTGAGTCACACTTTAGCCAGTCTGTACCTGCATGTATTTCTCAAAGGAGAAATCTAATTATATGTTAGTGTCATCTTTGTATGTCTGGTTCCTCTTAAAGTGTTTTGTACACTTTAGCTTCTTTTATATGTTGCTGCTTGTTTTTTTCACTGTGGAGGGGACAAAATGACAAGTGTGTTTTCTACTGTCTGTCAGGAGTTGTCAAAGCGCCTTGGGAAGCTGATCAAAGGACAGATGGACCAGTACAATAGGGGGGTCATATTTACTCAGGCTTTTGTTGCTCGACATAAAGCCAGAATACAGGGGCTCTTCAGCGCCATCACGAGGTAACATATATTTGACATGCTGGGCCTTATACACAAATGTCACAATTACCAGTGTTTTCATACCTAGAATAAAATTTACAATGTACAGACAAAATGAGCAAGCTCTCCAAGATAGTTATGCCTACCACTCAAAGGGGAATCAACAATTTGGCCATGTCAGTTTTGCTCACCAACCACATCCAACAAATGTGTAATTACTCATGAAGTGAAATGTATTTATTTATTTCTGACTTTGTGCAGTTAAATCTGTCTGGTGAATCTAAGGTTGAACACATAAACAGAGATGTTAATCAGCTGCAGTAAATCCTTTAAAGACTTTAATAAAAACCTTTAGCTGCTACTCTAGGATTATTTTTTCAGCTTATTGAACGTTCTGTGTTGTACCTTTAGAATGATCTTAGCTGAGCAAACACTTCTTTGGAGAGTATCCATGGTAACAAATTCATTTATTGACAATTTGTGGACTGTCTCCAACTGTGAACTGATGAATATTTAAACTGTGTAACATTTTCCACCTACATGCAAATCAACAACTTGATTGTAGGTCAACTAAGATCTTTTTTTGTGTGTGTGTGACTTTAGATATAAACTGTACCTCCATTCATGTTTCATTGATTGGACTTTATGTTTGCCTACTCCAGGTTGTGTTTAGTGACATCAGAAGTCGGCATTACTTTTTCCACCATTATTTTATGAGTGTGTTCAATAAAAACATGAACGATCATTAGTGTTTGTGTTTTATCACCTCAGAAATAATTTTGGGTTTTGAATATTTGTGGCTTTGCTCACTCACTTACTTTTTCTAGACACTGTAGAGGAGGAATGTGAAACAGTTTATGCAGGAGACTCTCTGTCTTAATAGTATAGTTTTATATTTCATGCTTAACACACTTCTGTTTTTATTCTTTGTGTAGGCCAACACCTGTCAGCAGTATGATTGGAGCCTTTGGATTCCAGGAACATCTTCTCTATTGTAAGCAGAGACTGAGCAGATGTTTGATTATTAATTTCTATTTGCAGTATTGGTTTTAATCAGATGGGTTTTGTTGTTGCCAGCTGTCTTGGAGGAGCTGGTGAATAATGGACGGCTAAAAGGAAGCGTGGTAGGAGGACGGCAGGACAAAGCCGTGTACATCCCAGATATTTACTCCAAAACACAGAACAGCTGGGTGGATTCCTTCCTCCAGCAGAATGGATATTTAGGTGATTTTTATTTATTTCTTTATTTTTAATGGGAAAACCAGTCATCCACAATTCCAGCTCATTGTGTTACAATGAATAAGAGAATAATTAATGGAAATGCATTTATTGTATAATCATGATGTAACAGTTCAGCTCTGCAGTACTTTATGTACACGTATGTGTGTGCAGTAGTGCAAATATAACTGCTGGTGTCTTACTACTGCAGAGTTTGATGCGTTGGTCAGACTGGGGATCCCTGACCCCTCCAGTTACATCAAGAAACGCTTCAAGTCCAACAAGCTCCTGTTCCTCAGAGCAGCGTGTGTGGGTCAGGTGCTGGTGGACCAGGTGGAAGCGTCTGTGGAGGAAGCTGTCAACTCGGCCACATGGACCGACATCCAGGTTGAAGTTAACTGTTATTAGTTCATATTAGCAGTGATTGTTCAATTGAATTTCTTTAGTTTCTAACAGCCATTTCATCCCTGGTTGCTGTAGCCAATCCTGCCCAGCTGCCTGTCAGTGGAGGACGTTGGGATGTTGATCAACCAGGCTATGAGGAACACTAACGTCCAGTCCTCTGCCAGAGTGCTGGGAGGCACAGTTGTTGTCAGTGAGAAGTTCATCAGCAACTGCCTCTCTCTGTTTGACGAGGCCATGCAGCAGAAAGCTCAGAAGGTCTTTTGTTGCCCAATCTCAGTAGGAGACTTTTGAATTAGCAGTGCGGGAAAAAACACTTTCTTACACGTCCTCTGTGATGTGCTTTGTAGGAAGTCAAGAGCAATCCAGTGTTTTTAATAACTGAAGATGATCTCAAGCAAGCACCTGTACTGACAGAGAGCTCCGCCCCTTCTAAAAAGGAAAAGAGAGAAGCTGAACGCAGGAAAAAGGCTACAGGTTTGGAAATTCAAGCCCAGTTCCCCCCATCTCATTGTTATTTCTCTTGGACTGTGTGTCATGTGTTAACCATGTGACTTTCAGAGGGCAGTGGCAGTGTAAAAGCAGGCGGAGGAGGCAACGCCAGAGAGATCCGGATTCGTAAAACCAAGAAGAAAGGCAGGAAAGACGAGGACAGTGATGAGGAAACCGGACCTTCACAGCAAAGTACACCTAGGGCCACAAAGAAGTTTTACCTTCACAGTGAAATAATGTCTCTGTATATACATTATGCCTGGTCAGTGATTTCACAGTGACAAGAGCCAAATGGTTGGCTAGCTAGAAATCTCTCCCCAGGGTTGTTAAGCTTTTTTATTACAAAAGAAAAAGGTAACTGTAGTTTCCCTGTGAGATTAATTAACTTGTGTTTTACCTTTGCCAAGATCGCAGCAAACAGACTGAAGCCCCCTTTATGGCCCAGGAGGAGATTGTTGCAGTTTTAGATCAGAGAGTGAGTGACTGCCCAGAAGAAATCCTCTTTGAACTGGCAGAGCACTTAGTCAGGTAACACAGGGTCCCATGTGAAGGTTCCTCTAAAGACAACTGAGAACAAGGCCTCTATTTTCTAACTATTCGTGTCTGTGCAGGCCTCTGACTAAAGCCTACCAGGAGGTGCTGCGCACAGTGTTCATGTCCTCCACCAGCTCTCCATCAGGGGCCAACAAGAAGAAGAGCATGAAGGATCTCCAGGAGGAGATCACCAACCTGTACAACAACATTCGACTGTTCGAAAAAGGCTCCAAGTTCTTCTCTGGTAAATCCTGTTCTGCTCACTAAGGTGGAAATCAGCAGTCACACATGATCAGCTCCTTGATGGTAGCAAATATATATGACCCAGTTATTATTCAGAAATGTCACCCAAAATAGAGAAGACAACAAAGAATTCAGCACACTGTTCTGCTCCTGTAATTTAGCAGCATTTCAGTTCTCAGCGCTTCATCAGGCATTGATATACTTTATATCATCTTATTGCACAGCCCTAGATTACACTATATACTGCACTGCACTACTAGAATTAGAATAAATAATCTTATTTAAGAAATAGAATCAAAATACAGTAAGTATGAACATATATACACCACCTATAAAATTAGCTTCCCTATCTGTCTGAAAAAACACATTAAGACCCTTAACCCCCCCCAACAAACAAGCCTTTGTGAAAAACAGTGTTGATGAAGCTTGTTATCACACAGTGAGACTTTGGTCTCGTATTTCAGGCATTTGGTGCAGACTACTGCGTCTAGCTGTAAACCAGCCACAGGTGAATATGTCTGACAATGTGGCAACTAGGACTGTTGGGTGGGGTTTTGCTTATTGTTTTCTGTGATACCGTATTGATTTTTAAAAACACAGTATTTAATTAATTCTATACATGCAAGGATTTATGCCAGTGGTTCATGTTGTGTTGTTTAAATCTACAATAGATTGCAGTGTTGTATAAAAAATATATTTTGCTCAGATTTTCTGCTTAAGGCAGTTTTCTATTGTTTTCTACTACACTATACTGTCCTGCCCACTGCTGATTACCTCAGGTAATCACACACATCAGGTGTGTTCAGCCAATCATAAGCTGTAAGTACAGGGATACCTTGAAAACAGGCAGGACGGTGAGCCTTAAGGACCAGGTTTGAGAACCACTGTTGTTTTTCCAAAAATTAACATATGCTGTTCACAGATTTAACTTGTAGACATGACACCATATAACATGTGAGACCTGGTAGGTAGGGTTCACATGCATGTACTTAACACTCATACTTTCCTCATGCAGATGAAACCCAAGTCCACATCGCCAAGCACGTCCTGAAGACCGTGTGCACAGATGTCACCAACATCCTGGTGAACTTCCTGGCTGCTGACCTGATGATGTCCGTAGAGAACCCCAGCTCCATCACCAACGAGGTCCGACAGCACCCATGGTGTTGCTTGTGTCTTAAATCCTCTGTGTGTTTAAAACAGAATCTAAAAATGTGTGTTAGCTGAACGTCTCTGATGTGTTGCCTCAGGTCAGAGTGAAGATTGTGAGCAAACTGCCAGAGGAGACCAAAGGGCCTCTTATGAAACTGCACCAGTGCCTGAATGGCAAAGTACGTTTACTGTCAGTTACATCATCAGCTGGTGGCTTTGGTACGTAAGGTATCTAAACACAGCGTTCACTTTGTATACTGTGTTCTAGACCATCGAAGACTTTCTGACCCACATAGAGGCCTGTGCTGAAGTGTGTGGATTCATGCTCAAGAAGGGAGACAAGAAAAAGGAGAGGTAATAGAAATGTTGTATATTTTGGTTGTTGACCTTCAGCTCTGAAGTACTGATGTGTGTGTGTGTGTGTGGATGTGTGTTTGCAGACAGGCGCTGTTCCTGCACCGTCAGGCTCTCACTGAGCAGCTGAAAGAGGTGGAGGACCCGGCTCTAATTCTCCACCTGACCAGCGTGCTCCTGTTTCAGGCCAGCACCCACTGCATGCTGCACGCTCCAGGACGCTGCGTGCCTCAGATCATCGGCACGCTCACAGGCCGAATATCTACGGTACAGTGTATAACATCACACATTAGTGTGACATTGTAGCTTAGTGGTTTTATTTATTTTGTTTTGAGAGAAAGTTTCAAGAAAGTTGAGCGAAACAGGGAGCTTCTCAGTAGCTTATTGTACGTCCTAACCACTCCTCTACAGACCTGGACAGCATCATTGCATTGGTCATTGGTCCTTTCAGAAATCTGATCACACAATATTACCACAGTTTTATAGTGCAACATTTAACACAGCTGCAACCTTCGGGCAGACACCTCAAGAACTAGCACTGATGAAAGTCACTCTGAGAGAATTTAGTTTTATGAAGGAACTGTTATTATAACAATATTACGTCTTATTTACAGTCATAATACATTTGTGTTGTCTAAAAGTTGTAGTAATTGCTAATAACACATTCCTTCATCTTCCAGTTGTTTGCCCTCAGTTTAGAGACGTAGCAGCTGTTGGTGTCACAGTAACAGTAATGTTTGTTTTGGTGACTTCAAACCACTGAAATGTTCGCCTGTGTCCACATGTTGCCACAGGAGCAGCAGCAGCTGCTGTCTGCCTACCAGAGCCTGGTGGTGAAGCAGCTGGTGAGCCAGAGCCAGAGCAGGAAGCAGCAGCATGAGGAGGAGGTGGAGGGGGAGGCTGGGGATGAGGGCAATAAGGCAGAGGAGCGGGAAGAGGAGGCCAGGAGCGTCCGTGCCCAACTCATGACCCTGTCCCCTCAGGTGAAGGAGCTGGTGCTGTCACAGAGGAAGACGTCTCTCAACGAGGACTGAACATTTCGAAACATCCAGAAATTAATGTCAGAGCTGATCTATGATGAATCTTTTCATTGTATTACATGTTCAGAGAAACACTTTGAACAGCTGATAATACTTGTCTGTTTGATTTATCCATGTGGACGTAATTCTAAATTATTAAAGGAAATTCCTGTGTGGGATGTATCGGTGTAAACATGAAGATCCTCAGTGAGGGTCAGTCAGTCATTAAAAGCCCACCTCTTCCTCACTCATGTGGTCCCCCTCAGTTTCTTCATCGTCACAGGTTGTGGGTTCCTGTGACTCACTGTCAGTCCAGGTCTTTACCTTTACACTCACAGACCTGGAGGCTGCAGACGGAGCTGTATGGTAAAAGGACACTCAATGTACTGATGAAGACAATATGATAACATGCCAGAGCAATTTAATTCAAGCTGATCAATATTAATTTGTCAAAATATAAAAATGAACTTTTATACCCTGAAACATTCAACATCCAGTGAACAGTCCTGGATTTGTTCTGCATGTGAAAAGCAAGCAATTATAAAAGAGGATTTGTCCCGAATATGTTGCAGACCCTTGTATAAATAAGACAGGATTTTTATTAAAGTTTCCATTGTTCCTCATTTACTACTAAGGAACTTGAAACAGAAGCAACAACTGCACTGTAAAATACAACTTTTTTCAACTCAAAAATATGAGTCAAACAGCTGCCTTAAAATTTTACATTAAGTTGAAGAATTCTTTTCTCTAAGACAAATAAATGTTAACTGGATTTAACATCACATGTTGTGTGAACCTGTGTCTCAGTTTGGTGGATTTAGATTGGAAGATATTAACGCTTCACAAAACCATAACACTGCAGCAAACAGGATAAATTGGATTCTGCTGCAGTCACATCGTATCAGGGGCAGTACAAAACCATCTTAAGCTGGTCCCAGTTACTGAATTGAACACCAACTGTCATCATGGCCTGATGTTATTTCCACCATTAATGTAAACTACAAAAAATAACTATTAGACTTTGCATGCTGTCTATTAACATGACAGTTTTTATTAACTTAATTCAACTCAACTCACAATTGACAACAATTCAACAAGTTCAGACAATAACATCTAGATTCCCTCCTAAAAGGATGTCCCAGTAACTCATTAAAAAGCCTCCAGTTGATCCAAAATGCTGCAGCCAGAGTTCTGACTGGAATTAGTAAGAGAGATCATATTTCTCCTACATTAGCTTCCCTCCATTGGCTCCCTGTAAATTCCAGGATAGAATTAAAAATTATTCTTCTCACATATAAAGCACTTAATGATCAAGCTCCTTCATACCTTAAAGACCTCATAGTAACATATCATCCCAGCAGAACACTTCGCTCTCAGAGTGCAGGTCTACTTGTGGTTCCCAGAGTTTCCAAATGTAGAATGGGAGGCAGAGCCTTTAGCTATCAAGCTCCTCTCCTGTGAAACCAGCTCCCAGTTCATGTTCGGGAAGCAGACACTGTCTCTACTTTTAAGACTAGACTTAAAACTTTCCTGTTTGATAAAGCTTATAGTTAGAGCTGGCTCAACAACCTCTGAACCAGCTCTTAGTTATGCTGCTATAGATTTAGACTGCTGGGGGACTTCCCTATGACACACTGAGCTCCTCCTGCTTTCTCCATCCACTCATACACTACCACTGCCTGTTATTAACTTTGTGTCTTCTTTCTCCTGTAGTTGTGCCTCTCTCTCTCTCTCTCTCTCTCTCTCTCTCTCTCTCTCTCCCTCTCTCTCTCTCTCTCTCTCTCTCTCTCTCTCTCTCTCTCTCCCCTGCAGGTATCATCTGCCCTGAAGCTGTGTATTCCAGATG
>OMLM01002422.1:48804-59543 GCA_900302695.1 Helostoma temminkii | reverse complement strand
ATATAAAAGTAAATGTATCATATTGCACCATAATATGTCATAATGAAGTTGAAAACAAGTTGAAAGCATCCGTAACTGTAAAAAAAAAAAAAAATATTTATGATGATGTATCATGGTGCATATCAAAAATATCTATTGGTGCTCGTCCTATATGATTATTTATAACATATGATTTGATTCAGATATTTGTGTTTCTGAGTGTGTGTTCTCTGATACATTTACTATAATATGTTAATATTTTTCTTTTGATAAAAAATTCTATTTATTTGTATATTGCATTAGAAAAACAGTTAGTAAAGTAGCATTTTATTCTTTTGATAAAAAAGGTGAACTAAACTAATGCTTCATTAAATCTTGTATGTATAACACTAACACTAAGCTATTAAGCACTTTTGATGAGTGTGTGATCTAAGATAGATAAAACAGTCCACATGCAATTAGACCTTGATTTAATAAGACACATTTCATATGTCTACTTTAATACAAACATACCTGTTGACTGACTGGGGCAGTATGAGCTCATCAATGTCATGCATCGCTATGTATCTAGACTGGTACATGTATCTGTAGACACAGTCACTGAGAGCGGGAATTTGACCATAGTATTGAATGTCACCAGGGTCAAGAGAAGGTATAAAGCCTTGAGATACGTTCAGATATTTGGACCAAGACCAAGGAATCACCTCTACCAAACCTGAGAAGGAAACACAGGAGAAATGTTAGTAGCCACATGGTTTAAATTTAGCATATGTCTTACATTGTATTTTATGAGATAAAAAGACTAAACAACTTAAACTCCCAGAACACACAAACAGTAACAAGCTTAAAAGCAGATTTCTGGATGTTTAAAACTATAGATTTGTGGTTGTCAACATACAATCTATCAACCAGGCTTCAAAGTCACATTGTCACATTTGGTGTTTGATGGAAGACACAGAATGCAGTCTAGTAAGGATTTCTCGGAAAACAAAAGTAGATGTTAAGCTGGTGATAAAATGCAGAGGCCAGGAATTGGAAAGGTGAGAAATGCAGGACTGACAAGGGAAAAACAAAATGGTGAAGTGCATAAGATGGTGGCAGCCTGAAAGTAAATAGGTGAGTACTGGCTAGGGCACAGGAGTGAAAACACACACACACACACACACACACACACACTCTAACAGGGGCAGAGGTATCTGAGAACAATGTAAAATACTAAAACAGTCTGGGGGAGTCTGGGAAAGGTGAGCAGAGACAGGGACAGATCAGATCATATCTGGTAGACCTTCTACATTTATGTCACCAGCCCAAATAGTAGCATATCTTATTTCTTCTATGATCTGTGATGTTTCAGTGACAAGGACTGTAAAATATAATAATTGATACTGTATTCTGCTCAGTGCAGATTTCCACAACTAGACTTTCAAACTTAGCACTTACAGACATGACAAAACAGTTGGTACCCTTAAAGAAAGAAAAACAATGGTCACTGAAAAAACGTGAAGCTGACAAAAGTAATAATAAATAAAGATTAATAAAGTAATGAAACTGGCTTGGACAAAAATGATGGTACCCCTTAAACAGATAGACAATAATAAACATCATCAAACAGCATCACATGGGTCTTCAAACTAGAGATCACTCAGTCGGCCTATTTAGAAGGTAAAAAATAGTCACTGTGCTGTTTGTTATCATGATGTGTACCACACTGAACATGGACCACAGAACGCTAAGAAGAGAGTTGCCTCGGGAGATTAGAAAGAAAACTGTAGACCAACATGGTGAAGGAAAAGGCTATAAGACCATCTCCAAGCAGCTTGATGTTCCTGTAACTACATACAGTGCCTATAACAAGTATTCACCCCCTTGGATGTTTCACCCTTTTATTGACATTATAAATTAATCATGGTCAATATAAGTTGATGACTTTGGCAAAAAAAAACAACTCAGAAAAATACCTTATTAACGTCAATGTGAAAACAAGTTTCTACAAAGTAATGTAAAAAAATATATGTAAGGTGAAATCAGTGTTTGTATTAATATTCACCCCCTTCAGGTCAGTATTTAGTAGATGTACCTTTGGCTTCAATCACAGCACAGAGTCTGTGTGGATAGGACTCAGTTAGACTTGCACATCTGGACACTGGAAGTTTATGTCATTCTTCTTTGCAAAACTGCTCAAACTGTTGGGTTGTGTGGGGATCGGGTGTGAACAGCCCTTTTCAAGTCCATCCACAAATTCTCTAATGGAGAGCGTCCAGAGCGTTCACCTTGTTGTCAGTAAACCATTTCTGTGTAGCTTTCGCTGTATGCTTCAGGTCATTGTCTTGCTGGAAAACAAATTGTCTCCAAAGCTGTAGTTGTCTTGCCAACTCAATAAGATTGTCCTCCAGGATTGTCCTATATTTTGCCGCATTCATCTTACCTTCTACCTTAACAAGCCTTCCAGGGCCAGCTGCCGAGAAGCATCCCCACAGCATGATGCAGTGGCCATAAAGCACCCATTTGGGCTCATGAGACCAAAGAACCTTCTTCCACTTAACCATGAAGTCTTTCATGTTTTCTGGTTAACTCAAGTCGTGATTTAATAATAATAATAAATAATAATAATAATAAAGTTTTCTTCAACAGTGACTTTTTCCCTGCACTCTGCCATAAAGATTTGACTGGTGAAGAGCCCGGGCAACAGTATTTATCTGCACAGTCTCTCCAGTCTCAGTTGCCGAAGCTTGTAACTCAGTAGTCATCAGTGTGTTAGTGGCCTCTCTCACTAGTCTTCTTCTTGCACGGTCACTCAGTTTGTGTGGACAGCCTGTTCTAAGCAGATTTCTTGATGATGGATTTCACTGAACTCTGGGGGATGTTCGATGCCTTGGAGATTTTTTTTTTATACATCCCCTGAATTATGCTTTTCAATGAACTGAATATCTGGACCTCTGTTGGAATAGGTCTGTCATTTTAAAGGGAGTGAATATTAATGCAAACACTGATTTCACCTTACATATTTTTATTTCATTGACATTATTTTCTAGAAACCTGTTTTCACTTTGACATTTTTAAGTATATATTTTTTTGTCAAAGTTGCCAACTTATATTGACCAGGATTGATTTATAATGTCAATAAAAGGGTGACACATCCAAGGGGGTGAATACTTTTTATAGGCACTGTATTACTCAGGTACTCCCTCACACAAAATGCTGTGATTCCAAAGAAAAATTAATCTGGCATTACATCTCCCACAAACATTAACAACACTGGGAAATTTCTATTTCCACCATCCTTATGTTTAAACCTTAATATTGTCTATGATTTCTTTCTCAGTCGTGCAAGCATACACTCTATATATGACTCCTTTGAGACCTTGCCTCTCTCTCTCTCTCTAGAAGCAGTACTCTCCACCCTCACCACCAACTTTCCCACTGACTCAGCACTGTCATACTTATTTTTACAACAAACCCTCAGTAGTCCACTTCTTCTTAGCTTCTTCTTAGGTAGCTTGATACCTTTGCTGGTCTGCCGTTCCAATGCATTAGATACTTTCAGAAGATTTTATGCTCTAAATCCTCAGCTTCTGTCTTTCTTACCCTTCACTTTGAACAACACCACAAACTCTTCACTATACCCCATTTTATTTTCTACAGCATTCTCTCACCACCCAAGTTTCTAGAATGATCTACTACTTTCCACCCCCTTTCCTCATCCCCATTACCTGCTCCTGTAGCCATTGACTACTAGAGTACCCCTTTTTCTTCACAACTAAGGAAAGAACAACATCAAAAAGAGAGAAAAAGTGGCCGCATCAAAATCAATATTGAGAAACCAAAACTAAATATCAAACAAAGCCATCTCCAATCTTCTCCTCCAGCCTCCCTTAGGCTACCATTGTCTTTATCCAACACTTTCTTCTTACTTTCTGTCTTTCCCTAGTCTGACCCACAATAGGGAATAAAGCGCAAGAACACCTAATTACCAGGCCTGTACAGGCCGTCTGCCAATGCCCCCACACAATATTCCCAGATGTAGTCTTTTATTTCACTATAAGATTTAAATTCACTCCACATCCAAAACTACCAACCCATAACAAAAACAGGGTTTTTAATGGTGTGTGGCTTGATTAATGATGGACTGCAACTGGGGGTGATTGAGTGAGGATGTGTGTGTGTCAGGGGAGCAAAGCAGGCTGCCAGGACTGAAAGGTGAGTGTGGACCAGGGTGAGAGTGAGACAGAAAATGGCCAAATAAGGCAGAGGGGATCAGAGAGTAAGAGTGTGTGTATGGGTGTCAAGAGCATGACTGTGACCAGGTGGTTATGAGAATGTGAATGAGCAGTAAGGCAAAACTAGGGCAGCAAGTGAAAAAAAATAAAACCAAAACATGGCTCATGACACACATTGATAATAATTATCATTATCAATACATTGCTGTCATGCAACTGGAAAGTATTGTGCCATTACATTAATGAAAACAACATGAATGTAGCAATACAGAGAGTAATGGGGGTGTAGTTACAAAATCCCAGTCTGCCACAGTCACACACAGTATAGAAAACATTGTACAGAACCTTTCTGAGTGTAGTAGTCCAGTATGTGCCGTGCCTCAGGGCTGCAGCTGGTGAGATAGACTGCAACTCTGTTCACACCCAGTAACTGGAGCATTTCCAAACTCTGGATGAGCTGAAATTCAATATAGGTATTAATTTTCAAAAGAAATGAAATAAAGAAGATACTCAAACAAAGTGTGTCATGGTTATTCTGCTACATGTTATTTCTTTGTCTGTTTCCTTTCAGACCTGGCTACTCTTTATACTAATACAATTTGCACACTTCAATAAATAAATAATTACTCATTTTAATTGGAAAAAAAAAAAGAAAAATTAAAATGATACTCCTCTGTGTTCTCACACCTGGATTTGGACAGTTTATCATATTCTTCCTAAAGGTTCTATTGGTGGGATAAATCTGTAAACTGGCTTCTTTAGGTCTGTCCAGCGATGTTCTTTGTCTGGACTACTCGAGGATAGGAAAACAAACCACATATCCCAAAGTCACTCCAGCTTTGCCTTGCTGCCGAAAAGTTACTCAACCTGAGACTGAGGCGATTAAGTTCTGGAGAAAGTTTTCCCTCTCTGAATTTAGCTTTATTCATCGTTCCTTCAATTGAGTTGGAAATAATCTTACAACTAAGGAGGTTGTCCTTCTGGCCAATTCTATCATTTCTGCAGAGGAGCTTTGAAGCTGGGATTTTGAGAGGTCCTTGGACTTCATGTTTTGGTTTATATCCTGACATACAGTGGAACCCAATATACAGTCCACAAGTGTATATCTTTCTAAATTACATCAAATAAGTCCAATTTGCCACAGATGGGCTCCAGGTGAGTTCTAGAGACAATAAGAAAAATTTAAGTGTTATACTTTCTGAAGTGACCATTTAAGCCAATCTGTTTCCCTTAGTTTCTTCTAGTATGTGCCTTCATAGCATTTCATTGTCTTGAATCCATGCATTGACTGTGAGGAACTGTTTATGTGATTTTTTTTTTAAACTTTGATTTTGCCTGTTATTTTACTTTGGGTGTTTGTTTAACTGCTACCAACCATTGGACTACACACTGTCTACATGAAAGGATAAAGCTCTTTCTCCTATGAGTCAATCATTTTTTGCATGCTTGGCTAATAAACCCATAGTAACTGATTCTCACTGTGATACGAGTCCCAAATAGAACTGTGACTAAATGTATAATCAGTGTTACTGTAGACAGTGTTACCTGCAGCATATTGGTGAAATTAAACATGGTGGAGATGCAGGTGGTGAAGTTGTATAAAAAGGGTTCATTTCCAATCTTCTTATTCTTCACCTCTATCATCTTATGCAGTTCATCTAAGGCCACAGAAAAGAAAGACAAAACAATTGAAAATACTAGTTCAGACAAGTGTTAAGCTGCCATGCTTAACAGCTGGTACTTCTCTACTTCTTCAAACATGCCTTTGGTCAACAGCTCAATCTTCATCTTATCTGACAATGAAAAGCTTTTTTTCTTGTACATGTGGTCAGCTCCAAAATGATCAAGCTTGAAGGTATCACTTATGGCTGCCATCTTTCTTTGGTGACACTGAGCATACAACAACGTAGAACTGTCTTAACTGTAGACAGTGATAACCAAAGTGCGCCAAACCATCTTCATACCAGCTGTGGTGCTGGTATGTGTCAAGACCTTAAGAGATCATAGGAATGACGAACTAAACCATTTTAAAGGTCCAAAGAAATAACTTAAAGCTCTACATTGCCATGACAGTTGCGTCTGTGATGAGTGTGTGATGATCAAATGTCAAATGACCGCAACTGTATGTTATATCTAATGTAAAGGTATTGAGTTACTTTAATTAAAATATATAGAAAGCAAGACGGCACACATCATCTGGGGACCGTAAATATCTGAACCAGATAATACCAATTTATCCAGTAGATGATGATATGTTTCCCAGATTGAATACAATAAAAAGTCACCAGGATCTTTTGGCCAACATTAATGTCCTTCCAAAGTCTGCAATTCATCCAGTAATTTCAAATAGTTACATGCGGAGCTAAGTGGTGGACCACATGTATGATTAATAACATGACAAAAACTTGAGATGCATTGCTCTACAATACCTTTAGACTTGGGTGCAGCAGCGACCACAGTGACATGAGACGTGTTGTTACAGCCTGGGGGCAGAGGACACATGATGTCTGCTGTCCCGTACGGAAATTCAAAGTGATCAGAGTGGATGTCGATGACACCTTTAGAGCTGTGCAGCTGGTCTTGGCAACAAAGCAAGCAGTGATAGTCTACTGTCTCACTCCGCAACACCACAGCAATAACACGAACCTCCTGACACAAGAAAAAGACAAGGACAACATTAAAGGGAGCTCATATGAAAGGGAAGCTTGAAAACGTATCTCTGTCTTAATCCAGAGTTGTAATTTATCATAAGCCCCTTTTACACATGCACTGGAATCTGGACTATACTCAGGTGAGTTGCATGTGTGAACACAAACACTGGCGTCAACCCACACAGGGACTTTCTCCTGCCAGCCTCCTAGTACAAAGTTTGCATAATGTCCGTGTGAGTCTGGGTGTAACCTCAGCTGGTAATTCTCTGGGTGATCACAGCGAGACTGGGTGTTCACTGATAGTAGATCTGCTCAGCACTACATTGTTAACTATAGGAAATATTTATTTCCTATAGTTAACAATGATGTTGCATCACGTATCTCTCCTAAATGAAACTGAGGTTTTAAACATTAGGCATACACTGAAAAAAATTAAATCTGAGATGCTGTAAATGTAGCATAATTAAATCTGAAAAAACCCTTGGAATATGCATGGGAAACCCAGTTTGAGTCATGTCACAACAGCGCAGTTCGGCAACTGAACCTAAACACGATTGCTGAGGGAGATGCCATTTGCATCACCTTGTTCAAGAATCTGGTTATGGTAAACCTGTGAACCAGTGTATCTGACTGGAGCTAAGAATAAATTTAGTGAATTAGCTGCTTGGATATACAGCCTTTCAAATTATGATGGACTTTCCCCGTAATTTTAAAAGGAGTGGCGGCAATGCTAATTTAAGCTAACCATGTTACAGGTAGTGTTATTATGTTACTGTCCTTAAAGGGTTAGAAAGGTCTGTGTAAAGTTACTAAAAAGTATTTTTTCCACCCTGACTTATCTTCTCTAATTAGATGCGAATGCTGACAGTTGTCTGTAGTTGCTTCTACGTAGTTAGATCGGAGCTAACGTTAGCACATGGCTATAAACTGTTGCTATCTTAATCGCTTTAATGTTAATTAGCTAGCCTTAGCACATGGCTATAAACTAATGCTAGCTTAATGATAAAGACACATTTTTTCCTAGCCACTAGCTAACATAAGGCAGTGACAAGCTAGTTTAGCTGGGACTTCACACCACCAGCTACAAATTGCAGGTGCTTGACTAAGCTGTAGAATGAGTGTGTTGTGTTGGGCACGTGTATTTACATGCAGTGGTATGGTTGGTTAACCATGTGCCACCGGTTTTCTGGTGTAACCTAGTAACATGTTAAACACATGCTAGAAACAAGATAACCCAGACCAGGCGATCGACTTCCTCAGCTTTATTTAACTAGTGTTAAATAACCGTCGGATCTGCTCTGCTCCCGCTGTCGCCCACCTATTGCTGACCTGACCTGCGATAGTGGAGAGTGTAGTTTTAAGTGACATTTGCCATTTATGTATGCTTGCTTGCAAATTATCTTGATATCAAATTTGAAAATGAGCATGATCTACAAAGTAGGGCTGAGTAAATGGGCTGCCACTCTTTGATCATAGGATGGTAATATGCCTATTTCATGGTACAGATTAGTATAAAATGATCAGGAAAGGCTGCATGCCGTATTAAAACCAGAATGATTTCTTTTGTTTGAATTTTGAACAATCACAATTTTTCCAACATTGGTTCTTAATTTTATGCAAGACCTGCATGCATGCTCAACTCCCCCTGAACTTAGGACCTATCAGTTCCTGAATGATTCTGAATAAACCTGTAACCCGAAGACACATTCTTCTAGAGGTTTCTGGGAACAAATTCTACACAAGTATGTAGACCGGTCAAATGATACAGGTGATATTGTTGAAGCACATTGTTCTTAGGAATGTGAGGGCTCAGGAGCATATCACTTTTCAGAGTGTGAACCTGAAGAATTGAAAGATTAAGAAGTTGAACTTAAATTAGGGCATCTCTTGTTAAAATTAGAGAGTATTTACAATGTGCCAAGCTAGTGCATTACTGAATTAGCTGCAGAGCTCCAGTTTTTATCCTCTTCAGCGTCAGTTCCTGGTATAAGAAAGACTGTAAACTCATGTGTAAGGAAACGTGACTGTGTGCTTGATGACGTAGTTGTGTCTGATATAGTCAAACACTTAAGTGAGGAAAACCCCTTTAGTACGGCTTTAAACGCTACTCAGAAGGGTGTTTATGAGTCTTTTCATGATGGATCTCATTTTTTAAAAAATACACTTTGATCCACTGAAACCATAACTCTCTCTCTTCTTCTCTATATTGATGATTTTGAGGTGTGCAATCCCTTAGGAACATCTAAAAAAAAACACAAGATTACTGCAGTGTATTGGGTATTGGCAAATGTTCCACCACAGTTTCGTGCTACACTAAAGTCAATTTATTTAGCTTTGCTTTGCAAAGCTGTGGATGTAAAGAAGTACTAATACGAGGCAGTGCTTGAGCCACTATTAAAAGACCTTGTCCAGCTGGAAGAGGAAGGACTTTTTATTCCTGTGTTTGGAAAGAAAATAAAAGGCACAGTAATTGGTGTCGTAGCTGACAATTTAGTTGCCCACTCAATTGGTGGGTTTTCGGAAAGCGTTTCTGGATCTCATGTCTGCAGGTTTTGTTTGGTAGAGGCTTCTGATTTTCAGGAAACAGAAGTAAGAACTGGATCCTTCCAAGCAAGAACAAAGCAGGAACATTCTCTTGTGTACAGACAGCTTTAGAAAGTCCCACTGTCTGTCACTGTTTTAACAGTGCTCATGAAAATTGGTGCTTATTGCATCTGCTCCCTCTCATTATTGGTGTCCAAGTGCCAGAGGCTGAACCAGCATGGTTTCTTTCAATGGACCTCAAGGACATTGTTGAGCTTGTGGTTTCTCCTTGTCACACAGATGACACAATTAGATATCTAGACATCAAGATATCAGAACACAGACATCGATACAGTTTTCCCAGAGGGAAAACTTCTGCCAAAGCACCATTTCATTGAGCACTATCCAGGACTAATAAAGGCTTTTGGTCCACTGGTTGCTATATGGACAATGTGGTTTAAAGCGAAACATAGATTTTTTTTTAAGCGAGTTGTTCGACAAGCCATCTGTTTTCGCAACATTTTAATGACTCTTGCAGTTAAGCATAAGTTGATGTTGTCTTATCACCTGCATGGTACATACATACTTACACCTGCCCTTAATGTCTCAAATCTGTCCACACTGCCTGTGGATATGTTGAAAGAACGCATACAGGAAGCAGTGAAGACAAAGTTTCCTGGAGAGCCATGCATTCAGGTGACAAATACAGTGACCTGCTTTTGAACCAAGTAGTAGTAGTAGTATCAACGTATTTATGACTTGTCATTTACATTAATGGTGAACATATCATCATTATGTTGACAGAAAACGTATATAAAACATAAGCAAATGCAGTTTTGTTGTAAAGGAATGTAATTTTTAGCAGACAGGCTTGTCTCACCTGTGTTTGTGCACATCGAGGGAACTCCGCTGTGTGCGAGACAGAGAGTGGAGGAGAAATGACCTGCCGTCGCGTAAATACGATAAATAACATCAGGCTATTTAGTTTGGTTAATAACAGAACAAGGTATAGACCTGTTCTATAGGAAAGATAAATGACTGCTGTTGTGATCTGGCATTATATAAAAAATAAAATAAAATTGACCTTGTAGGCAGGGTGGGGGGTTGCACTTAGATGTTAAACATTAAAATTGTTTATATTAAATGTTGTTATTTGTAATGGGATGTATTATGTATTTCTTTGCATGTGTAATTATAGCCTAATCAATGCCTTTTATACTTTCCTACCAGGTTCATACTGAAGGAAAAAATACGCAAGCTTTCCATGCCTTCAGGAATTCCTCAGACTGTGGAAGAATTGAAGCATATTGTGAAAGAGACCTTTGCAATTGAACAAGATTTTAACATGCAGTTCCAGGACCAAGATTTT
>OMLM01002422.1:7385-38492 GCA_900302695.1 Helostoma temminkii | reverse complement strand
GCTTGTTTGCTTCTTATGAGTTCATTAAATCCTACCTCGGAATAAAAGCAGGAAAACGGCTCTTTCCTTTTTGGGTTAAGATTGAAGTTTAACATCAGACCTTCTCCTCTGCCTGCGGCCTGTTAAATGCTTCACTGTGATCATCTGAAAGCGTGCACTGCTGGATAATGTGTCCTGGCTGGAGACGCAAAGTGTAATAATCGACACTCTCTTTGGTGGGAGAGCTGTGAAACAACTCCCCCTGTTTTTCATTATTATTATTATTATTATTATTATTATTATTTCGCCCGTTTTTCCGTCATGAACTAGTCCTCAATCTTCATCGAAAATTTTCCATTCATTTGAATGAACAATCATCTTTTCAATCATCATTATTTATATATATATGAAAGTTTTTATTAAGACTATTGCTGTTTGGTAACTATCCACTGTTTTCATTTGGTCATCTATTGCTTTCCACCTCTTCTTTTTTTAATCAACGTTCTGAAATTGTCATCTTTGTCTCTTTTCACCTTCTCTCTGTCATCTTTCATAGTCAACTTTATCTTTTTGTCATCTTTTCTGATCATATTCAACTTCATCTTCATATCAAATTTTTCATAGAGTTTTGTCTTTGTCGACTTGTCTGTGTCAGCTTCTCCTTTCATCTTTTCATCTTTGTGAACTTTTCTTTTTTATTCTACTTTTCGGCGAGAAATTTAAATTAAAAAAATCGGTCAACGGCGTGTAAGCGACCAGCGTCTCTTCCCAAGCGTCACAGTTCTCCCACGTAATTTCTTCTGATATTATTTCATCTAGTTCGTTTTGGTTCACAAATAAAACAATAAAACGAAAGCGCATGAAGAGCATCCAACATAAACAAGTCAAATTCCTGTGAGACAGCTGGTGTGAAAAGGGACCCACCCCCGCGGTGAAACGGTGGCAGCTTAGGTTGCAGGGAGCAGATGCAGTGAGAGGACTAGATCGTGCGGTCTCTCCCCGGTCAGTCAGCTTAGACACTCGGGGTCGTGAGGTGTATGGGATACGAGCACTCTCTCTCTTTGAGTCTTGACCAGTTACACTATAAACACCTGAGTGAGAAAAGTAAGTCAATCATTTATGCAATATTATGTTAAAATAGTTACTGCTGAAAGGATAAAAACTTTCTCTACAGAAACTAAATATTTTCTATATTATATATTTTATACATTGTGATAGTTTAGTTTTATTCTGTGGGCATTAGACAACATGATGGATAAGCTGAGGTGTGGACAGGACAGCGACACCCTGTAGCTGTCCTCCACTTGTAAGTGGCTTTGGATAAAAGTGTCTATTTGATTAATAGTTTTATGTATCTATCTGATGAACATGGAGGTCTAAATAGTCTTTATAGCTCAATATAATAATAATAGATTATTCATTCATTCATCTTCTATACCGCTTAGTCCCCGCAGGGGTCACGGGTGTGCTGGAGCCTATCCCAGCCAGCTTACGGGCGAGAGGCGGGGTACACCCTGGACAGGTCGCCAGTCCATCGCAGGGCCACATATAGACGAACAACCATTCACACTCTCACTCACACCTACGGGCAATTTAGGGTCCCCAGTTAACCTAAGCATGTCTTTGGACTGCACCACCGTGCCGCCCAATAGATTATTAAACATAAATAACCACAGAGATGTACACATACACATTCATACAAAATACTGAATATTAGCAACATATTCATCACTTTGGTCAATTGTGGTCGTTTTTAAGTGCTTTTTAAATAAGGTTGGCTTGGATTGGAACCAACAGATTATTATAGTGTATTATAAGAACACTCTTCTACAGAGACATGTCTTAAGGCCTGATTTGAAAGGAGACACTGATTCAGATGACGTGAGATTCTCTGAAAGTGGAAGTGAACTCGTCTTTAAGTGTGTGTATAGGCCTTAACAATCATAAGACTCAGGTTTTATCAGCTGTTATGAGCTCCAGCATGACCTCGACCCCTATGAGGAAGAAGATGGATGGCTGGAGCCTAAGAGAAAACATTCACTTGTCTATTCAGTTCTTCAGTTTATGGCCAGTATAACAAGTTTTGCAAATGCTGAACTTAATCAAGCACTAGAGGAAGAACCACGTTTGGGCACATTCTTAGGGAGATTTTTACCTGCAGCAACAAACTGTGTATAAAGTATGAATACTACATTCATCTGAGTTTCATTTCTTACAGTAGAGGGAAGACAGAGAGGTGAAGAGAGAAGGTGAAAATATGTGGAAAAGGATGAGACATAACCTAAAAAACCTTCTGAATGGTTCTTTTGGGTACTGGGGTTTCAAAGTGTAGATCCTGGACAGACTGGAAGGACAATGGGATGAGAGATCAAAGTCAAAACTGGTCTTGCTGAGAAAGTACAGGCTGCTCATCCCAAATAATGTAACCACGTCTCCTGACAATTACATTCCCATAAAACTAACCTGTGTGTGTCATTCAGTTGTTGTAACAAATATACTAAGGAAGTGATAAGGAGACATGTTTTTGTTTTGTTTTGTTTTTTTGAAGTCACACAGCAGTTGGGGTGGATGTGGGGGTAAAGGGTAGAGTGTGCAGAACTGGCGACCTGATATGAAGTGAGACTCTGGTGTGAGGTTAGGTTGAGGTAAGAAATGCAGATCGTTCAAACAGAACCCTTTATGGCCACTGTCATGATTACATCATGAGGTTAGCTGGAGGCTAATGTAGCACTATTACTCCTAATATTAGTTATCTTAGATGCATATTCACACACTACAGAGGACATGTTTAATTTTATCTGATACAAAGTGTGGAGTTAAAAAAAAAAAAGCATTTTTGCTGATCAGTTCTGTCTCTTAATGTGTAACCAAGTTGCCTTTGTTTTTGTTACTAGCATTATCAGTTGGTATATGATTTAACATCAAGTTAGAGCCATTATTCATTAAATTGTGGCATTCAACAGCACATTAAGATGTCAGCTTCAGTAAGTGATGTAGTGACATTTGTGATGTACTTTTCACTCCATATGTCTTCCTTAGGCAGCATCATGATTGGGTGCCATTTTGCTGTTGTAACTGTTAAAAATAATTTTCACTTATTATCTTTTTTCAGCATTGAGTTTAATAACACACATATTTAACTATTCAAATGTGTATTTGACCATCTCAGGCAACCTTGTTTTAAGATTTTTAATCAGACATGGTTTTTCTAAGTCCTGTTGCCAAAACTCAAGTGCAAAACTATTAGATACTTGTCTAAACGTAATTGAAAACAATTGTGGGTTTTGGGTTTTTTTTGGAAAAAAAAACACTTAGTAACAGGAATGCATGTCAATTTGTGAATATGAGCACGTGTTTCGAAGGGATAAAGAGGCATGTAGATAGAGAGGGTGTAGGTGTATCTTGCTCCCTCCCCTGCAGCATGACAGACAGGTTTTCTGGCTCCTGGGGACACAAATTCACAAACATTAGGCCAGCTGGATCTACAGCCTCTGGCAGCCACCATTTACCTAGGCCTACACGACTACCCTGTAACAGCACCTCTGCTTTTTCAGGTTTCTCCACGTTGATCAGCGACACATTTCTGAGCAAAACCAGCAGAACTGAATGGCCCATAGTCATCAGCAGCCACTTCGACCTAATATGTTTAGAATATGGATGTACACCAGTATTATAATCACCATCTCACTCGTCTTGATTTGGAACTACAGGTGGGTGAAATTACTAGTCTGTTCTACATAATAAAGATTTCATATCTGGAGTTTCATCAAGTTAACTCTGACTGTGGCTCTGAATATTATTTGAATATGAAGATGGGTGTCAGCTGGTCAGCACATGATTTCAGACAGGCTGGTGTACCATATTTTGGTCCTGGTGCTTTTTTTCCCTCTTCTGCTTTGGGAAGACCAGGCGCACATCATCTTCACTGATCTGAAATGCAGGTGTGGGGGACAGGGGGATTGCAGGATGATCAGAGCGGTTGTGGGGTGTTTTTTCCAAACCTGCAATAAAACTCATTCGGATCGTCAGCCATTTGTTGATTCTCCACAGTTTTTTTTCCACAGTATTCGGCCTGTTTATACAAGACTCTGTCCCATTCCTCTGGGTATCTTCTGTGGTCTGACGAAGCTGTCTGAGTTTTACAGTGATCCACGGTTTATCATTGCTGTAAGTTAAATGAGTTCTGGTAGGAATGCACATATCTTCACAGAAACTGATAAAGAATGTCACAGTCTCTGTGAGCTCGTCCATCTTTTCAGCAGCTTTAAACATTCCAATCAGTACATTCGAAGCAGACTTGTAAATATTGCTCTGCTTCATTAGTCCATCTTTTTACGGTCCTTAATACAAGTTTAGCTGAATTCAGTTTCTGCTTGTAGGTTGGTATAAGATGAACCAAACAGTGATCAGAGAGCCACAAAGCTGCTCTTGGGACAGAGTGATACTTTATTGATCCTTTATTGTGGTATATATATTTCTGTCCCTGGTGGGACATGTAATGTGCTGTCTGTATTTTGCAGTTAATGGGAAAGATTTTCTCTATTATAGTCCCCAAGAATGATAACAGAGTCCAGGTGCTGTTACTCTGTGTCTGTGATTTGATCAGCAAGTTTTTGTAAAGCCAGGATCACGTGCGATTGCGGTGGAATGAATGAAGAGAACTCCCTCTGCAAATAGTGATTTACAGTTAATGAATAGTGCTTCTAGATCTCTACAGCACAACGTCTTAACATTGTTACGTCTGTACACCACCTATTGATGATGTAGAAGCATGTCCCGCTGCCAAACAATTTCCCTGCTGACTCTGCGGCGTGATCCAGCAGGTTTAAAGCACTGTCCGGCATGGCGTCATTTAACCAGGTTTCAGTGAAACACAGAGCAGAGTTGGAAAAATCCTTATTTGTCCAGGAGAGCAGAAGAAGCTCGTCCATTTTGTTGGGTAGAGAGCAGAGATTTTCCAGATGAAAGCTAGGCTGCACCGCTGTCTGAGCTTTACAAGCTAATAGCAAAACATTGGACTATACTGAAGTGGCCTTTTATGAGCCCTGATCTAAATTCTACGTTCATGTTTAAGAGCTGAAACATGCAATCTGCAAGGCACCCTTCAAACCTGAGACCTGGAGCAGTTTGCTCAGAATACCTGTGGACAGGTGCAAAAGTCTCATTGAGAGTTACAGAAATTGCTTGATTGCAATTATTGCCTCAAAAGGTTGTGCAGAAAATATAATAGTTATAGGTGCCATCAGTTTTGTCCAGGCCAATTTCATTATTTAGTTTTTTAAAATGCTTCTGTTGAAGCACAATTCCAAAACAATGTCTGATTTTCAAAAATCAGTCACAAAAAAAAAAACCTTTCTAGGAAACAGGATGCTTATAAAAGTCATTTTTATCATCCAACTCCACTTACTTCCTGCACTTACGGCTTTAGATTGGCTGAACCAGCTGATCCTGGTAATCAGCAGAGGGTAAGGCAGGGAAAGGGATAGGGATTGGAAAACAAGCAGCTCTGCAGTGGAGTTTGACAACTGTGGTCTATAGGATCTGTGCACCACCCAAACAATAGACACTTTTTCATTCATATGATTTCCTAAATCCTAAAGCCTCCATTGCAGTGCAAATATATTATATATTCGTATTGTCAACTCTGTATTATTATCATTATATTTTAATCTTTTAATTTGAATGTTATATTTAATAACCCTATTTGTAGTGCATATTCTTTTTCTTTTTACTTTTACAATATAGGTATTTATTGAGTTGCTCATCTGTCAAAATTGAGTTAAAATATTTTTTAAATGCTGCATATCAAAATTTTATATAAGCTATTCATTTGTGATTCATTTGTGTCTTGAACTTTGTTCTGCATTTGGATGGAAACCAATAAAATATCACATTACATCCTCTTATTATGTACCTACACCATGGCCACTAACAGCCTTTGTCACAGGAGCGTAACCATATTTATTCCCTCCTAATATGACTGATTCATTTTTCTTTAAAAAGAAAAACGAGACAGAACCAGGAAGGAAAAAATATGACAGAACAGTAGGATCACAATCAGTCTTCTTTTGCTCCTCTCTTGCTTCATGAAGTATTCAATTTCAGTTTAATTTCCTGTCTATTAAAATGTAATAAAGTCATATGACCTCACCAATTTTTTGTGAATCCACAGGTTTGACGGAACCCTCTACACCACGCCCCAGTACAGCAGACCAACTGGTCAGCCTAAGACCAAAGCGAGACACCAACTCCCTGAACAATGTGGTCATTTACAAATTAGTAAATTAATTATGACTGAACTATCGCTGAATGCTGCTGTCACGGGGTCAGGTGGTGACTCCATAGCCAGGGAAAAAAAAAACCAGGAGAGGGTGTGGGTAAAAGGATGTTTATTGTACAAAGAATATAAATTGAGTGTCTCCGGCTGGTCAGGAAGTGACGGAATGCAAAACGTCTCAGAATGGGATCTAGGGGGATAATCGATATCAGTAGAATAGTAACAGGTGAGTAATATACTGAAAGGAATGAGGAGGGTCACTCACGAAAGGTTGGGTGGATCTGGAGCGGCCTGGGGAGACGCAAACTCACAGCCACAGGGTTAACCACTTTAGACACAGGAAACGGACCAATGAAATGAGGCGCCAGCTTGCGATTGACCACCCTGAGAGGAACATCCGCAGTGGAGAGCCACACCCTCTGACCAACCCTGTAGGCTGGGGCAGGGCGGCGCCGGCGATTTGCCTGGGATTCGTAGATGCGTGCCGAACGAAGGAGCAAAGTATGGGCTCTCCTCCAAGCCAGATGACACCTGCGATTGGAAGCTTGGGCCGAAAGGGACAGAGGATTCCCGCTCCTGAACCTCAAAAAGGGGCGGCTAATAGCCGTAGACTGCCTGGAACTGGGTCAACCCAGTGGCAGAGAAAGGCAAGGAATTATGCGCGTATTCAACCCAGACCACATTTCGTGACCAAGATTTGGGTTGGGTTCCGGGAGCACAGAAGTCAGAGATCGGTCTCTAGTTCCTGATTGAAACGCTCAGTCTGCCCATTGGACTGGGGGTGGAAACCAGATGTCAAACTAACAGAGACCCCCAGTCTCCATGGAGGGGAAAAACATGAGGAAGGTGCAGGTCTGCCGTCTCTTTGGCTTAGGGTAATGGGATGAAGTGAACCATTTTAGAGAAACGGTCGGCGATGGTGAGAACGGTGGTATGACCATTGCAAGGAGGCAGGCCTGTGACAAAGTCCAATGAGATGTGGGACAACACTGGCAAGGGGTGCAGAAGTCCAGCAGGAGCATGATGAGACGGTTTGGCCCGGGCACAAACAGGACAAGCTGACACAAAGGTTTTGACGTCTGTTACTAAGGATGGCCACCAGAAGCGCTGTTGCACAACAAAACCAAGTACCAAGTAAGAACCCGAGACCGCAGGTGGTCAGGAACATACAGCTTGTCAGCAGGACACGATGCTGGAGAAGGGGCGTGGGCGTTCAGTACCTCTTTTCCGATGTCCAGGTAGGTGACACCCAGACGCACCGCAGGAGGAAGGAGGTGGTTTGAACTGTCGAGATAGAGCATCGGCTTTGTTATTCTTGGACCCGGGGCGGTATGTCAGGGAAAAGTTAAATCTATTGAAGAACAGAGCCTATCTCGCCTGTCGTGGGTTAAGTCGTTTTGCTGTTTTAAGATATTCGAGGTTCTTATGGTCAGTCCAAACTAAGGACTTCAGCCCCGTCCAGCCAGTGGCGCCATTCTTCCAGTGCCAGTTTGACGGCTAACAATTCTCGGTCCCCAATGCTGTAATTTCTCTCGGCAGATGAGAGGCGGCGTGAGAAAAAGGCACATGGGTGGAACCTATTGTCCTTGACACATCATTGCTACAACACTGTCCCCACCCCCGGATCTGAAGCATCCACCTCCACTATGAACTGTCGGGAGGGGTCTGGCGTGGTTAGGATGGGTGCCGATGTAAACCGGTCTTTGAGGCGTGAGAATGCGTTGTCGGCCTCAGGGGTCCAACAGAAGTGAGACTTGGTGGAGGTCAGGGCATGGAACGGGGCTAGCAATGGAGCTGTAGTTCTTGATGAATCTCCGGTAAAAGTTGGCGAATCCGAGGAATCTCTGGAGAGCCTTACCTGAGTCGGGGACGGGCCAGTCTTTAACTGCAGTCACTTTGTCAGGATCCATCTTGGTGCTTCCAGCAGAGATAACGAATCCCAAGAAGGTGACTGTAGGTGAGTGGAATTGGCATTTCTCTGCCTTCACATACAGGTGATTCTGAAGTAATCTTTGCATCACAGCCCACACGTGTTTCACATGATCAGTCTCAGACTTTGAGAAGACAAGAATGTCGTCAAGATAGACAAAAACTAACTTATTCAGCATGTCTCCCAGAACATCATTAACCAGATTCTGAAATACAGCGGGGGCGTTGGTCAGACCAAACGGCATTACGAGATACTTGTAGTGCCCAACAGGAGTGTTGAATGCAGTCTTCCATTCGTCCCCCTCCCGTATGTGGACAAGGTGGTATGCATTCCTGAAGTCAAGTTTCGTGAATGTAACTGCACCCTGTAATAGCTCAAAGGCGGATGAGGTAAGGGGTAGCGGGTACCGTTTCTTAAAAGTAATCTGGTTTAGCCCTCGGAAGTCGATACAAGGTCTAAGACCACCGTCCCTCTTGCCAACAAAGAAGAAACCCACCCCTGCTGGTGAAGAGGAGGGTCGGATGAGCCCGGCCGCCAGTGCTTCGTCCAGGTAAGACTGCATGGCGACACGTTCAGGACCAGATAAAGAAAAAAGCCGGCCTCGAGGTGGCGAGGTTCCCGGAAGTAACTAGCACATTATATGGATGATGAGGAGGCAAAGATGTAGCCCTAACCTTATTAAATACCTCCTTAATGTCCATGTAGACCGCAGGTACCGATGACAGATCCAGGAACTCCTCCACTTCTTTGGCTGGGGCGTTATCAGGAGTGGGCGAGGCTGCTCGTAAGCAGTTTTTGTGACACAATGTACTCCAGCCCAATATCTTTCCCGAGGACCAGTGAATGTGTGGGTTGTGGGTTCTTAGCCACGAAGCTCCTAGGACGAGAGGGAGACGCGGTGATTCAATAACATGGAAAGACAAAGTTTCATGGTGATTATTCAATGGAAATGTGCAATGCGTCAGTGCGAAGAGAACATGAGTGCATAACGTGATCGTCAAGAGCTCTCACCTGAATAGGCCGTGACAGATTGTGGACTGGGAGGGAGAGGTCTTTAATCAGTTGGTGATCAATGAATTCAGAATCAGCAATCAGAGTCGATGAAAGCTAGGATGGTCAGAATACGGTTAGGAAGATGGATCTTGACAGCAAAAACCGGTCTGGTGTCTGGGGAATTGCCTAATGTATGGCTCAACAATAGCCCCCGATCTACTGCTGAGCCTTGGCTTTTACTGGGCAATTCTGGACCCGGTGAGCGGAACCACCACAATATAGGCACAAGTTGAGCTTGAATCTTCTCTAGACGAGTGGGTTCTGGTGCATTCGCGTGTCCGTCCAATTTCTATGGCAAGTCAGCAACAGACCGAGACCCTTGTTTCACCTCGGACAGTTGAATAGCAGTTTCTTTGTCTGGCTTAGATGGGTCAAAAATCTTTATTAATTAATTCTTCTGAAAAAAGTTTGAAGGATGAACAGGCAGCTGATTTCCGGTTCCACTCAGCAGTGGCCCATGATCGTGCACGGCCGGTCAAGAGGGAAATGACAAAACCCATCTTAGCCCTTTCTGTGGAAAAAGCAGAAGATTGAAACTGAAAGTAGATGGAGCACTGGGTTAAAAAAGGTCTGCAGGAACCGGAACTGTTTGGCCAGACCCTGGATGGCGGTAGTGAGAGAGTCGAACCGAGCGCCAACTTCAGTAAGAGCGTTCTCCACCTGTGTTCTCCACACACGATCCCCGGCGGAGTCAGAGCGTTGGCCCGATAGTTCTGTCACGGGGTCAGGTGGTGACTCCATAGCCAGGGAAAAAAAAATCAGGAGAGGGTGAGGGTAAAAGGATGTTTATTGTACAAAGACTATAAACTGAGAGTCTCCGGCTGGTCAGGAAGTGGCGGAATGCAAAACTTCTCAGAATGGGATCTAGGAGGATAACCGATATTAGGAGAATAGTAACAGGTGAGTAATATACTGAAAGGAATGAGGAGAGTACTCAGGAGAAACACAAAGCCAGTTAGAGTTCCACAAAGGGTAGTCAGAGCCGGTCCAGGGTCGTAACCAATATAACCAGACAGAAACAGAGTGGGTATCGTGAGCTTCTTAAGGTCAGGAATACAGAACAGAGCAGAGGATAACTCACGATACAGGATCAGGGCTGAAGGCAGGGTCCAAAAACAGGCAGCGAGTCGTAAACAGGTAGTCAATCCGATCAGAATGCGAGATCGTGTTCAGCGTAGTTGTGAGACTATCGGGCAGGGAATGAGTCCGGCAGACCTGCTTGAGAAGCAAAAACAACAGGTGAATCTGATTGAGTATAATTGACAAAAGCGGGAGCAGAGAGGAGGGAGAACAGAAAATGCCCATATATGGAAAGGCAGACAGGCAAGGAGAAACCAGAGACCGTGACAGCTGCTTATATGAATTTTCAGTAGCTGTCAAAGATGTGTTTTTCCTCTTACTGTTTGGATTTGATTTGTGCTTCCCAACATTATATTTTTGTCAGAAAGAGGGAGTCACCAGAAATGCAGTGATAATCCTTTGCATACAAATGGCACAGTGTACACAACCAATCTGGACACACGCCATTTATAATATATATATATATATATTTACATTTACTCATTTAGCAGACGCTTTTATCCAAAGCGACTTACAAGTGTGGGACTACTATGGGTATTGGTGTCTTGCCCAAGCAGCATCAGCATGTAGCCAGCAGGAACTGGGAATCGAACCCACAACCCTGCGGTTGGAAGACGACTGCTCTACCAACTGAGCTACATGCCCCCACATTGAGCTACATGCCCCCACATGCCCCATATGTATAAGCATATTATCCCAAATCGAGAAATAATTTTTTAAATTAGTGTTTTTGCTACTGTTAGCGCATCTTGAGATGCTGTTGGAAACACTTTAGTTTAGTGAACATATCAGTAATCACTAAGCAGTATTTCTTTCCTTCACATTTGTTTAACTCAATAAAAAGGTTTGGGAAATTGTCCTCTTTTTGGTCACATATTTCCATGTGAATTATGTTTTGCACAAGTGAGACACGTCAAACAAAAATGTTTTGCATAATTTGCAAATCCATGTGTTGTAAACACCTTCTGTATTATTGTTACCATCCCTCCTGTTGAGCCATGACAAAGCCTATGGCTCAATATTGTTGCACATCTGTACAGGTTAGCAGGGAGTATAGGTTTACCTTCTGGTCACCATCTCGTTACCATCTTGTTGTACAGCTCCTTTATTGTTCCATTTTTGTTTTTCAGATTGTGGTGACGCATTCTGCATGTTTTGTAGAATTTCATTGTCTATTAAGTCTGACTGTTGTTCTAAGGACAAGAGTTTTAGTGTTCCTGCTTCCTTAGCTGCCTCATCTGCTTTAGCATTTCCTTTAGATATTGGGTTGTTTTTTTCCTGTATGTGCTGCACATTTACAGATAGCTACTTTTGCTGGAAGTTGGATTGTCTAATAAAGCTAAAATCATATCTTTATCTTTTATCTTTTAAATGTACCAAAGTTTATTTAATTTTGAAAAACTTTTCCTCATAATCTCTATCTGGACCTGATGTGTATTTATAATACATTGTGCAGTGTAGTCCGTCTTGTCTCATTAAATCAGAGTGAGGTGCGGAGGTGAGCCGTACGGTGATCAACCATATGTTTTGTCACAAAACTGTTAATTTAAGGTAAGCATCCTTCTAGGAACGCATTTTTAAATTATTGTTCATAGGCTGTACCGGCTATGTCACCCTGTGATGTGGCTACTCCACTGTGTGTATCAAAGACCTCTTTAAGTCTGTAGTAATAATGATTAGGTTCCTCTATCAGGAACCTAATCATTCTGGACTGGTCTGGATACCTGTGTGACAAATGTGGAGTGTTTTGGTCTGGTGTGTGCAGAGGTGGAGCCGTAGCAAGGGCATCAGAGTTATCTGGAGTGTGTGGCAATGGCAGGGGCAATTCTACAGGGGAGTCTGGGTGCCTCCTGTCCAGTACCAGGTTAATGTCTTCTTTGTCTTCTAACACCAAATTATCATGTTCCTGCCATCTTCCTGACCTATTTGTCTTATTTTTTCTTTTATGCACCTTGGTTAACCATATTTTAGCTCATTCCAGAACATTATTTTCATTTACCTTTTTCCTCCCCAGTCCCACTTTTCTTATACCTGCCACTAATTTTGTACATCCTTCTACAGTTAGTTTCTTATTAAATCAAATTATTATTTTATATATTACATTGTTATATTGTATATTTATTTAACTGACCCCATCAGTGGTTCACTGCTTTGTTGACACCCTTAGGTTTCCACAGTTGAGCAGTTTCTGTTATCACAACTAGGTTTCTGTTGTTTGTTGTTCCACTGCTGTTCCACTGCACTTTTTGCTTCTGTGTGTTTTGCTTAAGCACACACACACACACACTTTTATTGTGATCTTAGTTCCTCTAACTGTATTTTCAATTTTAACGTGCTGCACAGAGTTAGTTATGTGTTAATCTTCATGGTCTTCTCACATAGACCACGTTTGATTAACCTTCAAGGTTAATGATTAATCTCAGCGGTTAAAACGGATCTTAAATAATTCTCTCTCTCTTTTTTTCTTATTAAACTCACTGGTTAAAACAGGCCTGGACTAATTAACGTTTCCCATTCACTCTCTCATATGAATAAAATGAATACTCACCCGAGACCTCAGACCGTCTTCCTTCACCGTGGTAAAGATGCCATCACCCTTCTCCCAGCCCAGTGGTGATTGGCCTCTTTTGACAGCAATTAGCTGGAGGGCTTTTCTCTAAGAAACCTGAAAGGACTTTCTCCTGTGCACAGTTTGCAGTCCCGCTTCTGGACGATGGAAGAGATCTTGGAATCTGGCTCGAAGGACCAAGTTGTAAGAAAAATTATCGAAACGTAATGAAGACAGAGTCTGATGCCTGTCTCGGTTGAGAAGCTTTTTTTACTTGTACAACTGTGTAACAGGGTTGCACATGCTCGACTGACCACACTTAGCTATTACACAGTCTTTATACAGAAAGAAAAACCAAACACATATCTTAGACAGGTTTGGATTGTTTCTTATCATCCTTGGTGTCCGGTCTCAGCTCGTTGCTACTTCAGCTGCTTAACCTTGATCATGGCGCACAGTGATACTCCCTGCAATCCTGTCCTGCACACAATAATAATAAACAGTGTTCTACTTTATTACATAGTAAAGCATACAGCGTTCCTCTGTCAGTAAGGTATATAATATAACATTCCTCTGTCAGGCAGGAGGAACAGAGACCATGACAATATATTAATTAAAAAAACATATGATGTGTGATGTCTGCTTATACTAACACAAGTTTATCTTTATAGACAAGATATTTGTATTCTAGCCACATCAACTGAGCTGAGCGCTGATAACAAGGTTTCTTTGAAAAAAAAAAAAGAAAAAATATTACTCAGTTATTTTTATTTCAATAATTATGCTAACAGGTCAGTGCCTTGATATGTAATTAATGCTTTAATTTACTGGTTTACTCAGTATTTTTGTGCATATGATATTTTAATATCATTCATGCATTTATTCATTCTAACAACATTACCTAATTTTTACTTATTTATTCATCTGAATTAACATTTCTGTTGCTGACGTTTTGTATCAACAGCCAACGTGTACGTGACTGAGCATAACATAGATAGAGAAGTTATAGATAGGAGCATCACACTGGTTTGTGTCAGACTTGAGCATTAAGCATAAACATATACATAAAGCCTTAACAAGACTTCACACACACCCTTAGGATGAAGAAGTATATTCAAGTATACTATTAGTATACTTTAAGTATACTTTGTATGTACTTATCAGAGGTATACTGGACAAAGTAGTATTTAGATATACTTGCTTTAAGTATATAGAAATACCCAGCATGCATTTTAGTAGTTTAACTATATAAACAAATAACTATTAAGGTTATAAATTAATAATTTGTCAGAAATTGTTGGGTGACATGGTGTTTTGCCTTCTAAAAAGGCTAAGTATGGTTGGTAATTACTTGTTGAATTATAAAACCATTAGTAATAAGGGTCAGTCAATAGGAGCTGCCTCTCAGTAACTGTAGAATTAAACCTATTACTTTCATAATTACACAGCTGTGATGATTGCTTGAGTTAATTAACATAGTAGGAAGTCATACTGCATGAAAACTACTACTATTCAGAGGTGCACTTTAAGCGAAAAAAAAAAGTTGCTGATTGTTCTTGAAAAGTTTCTTCACGTAATCACTGTAACTATTTAAACATTACATTCTATAAATGATTAATGGCTGATTCACGGTGTAAGAATGACTTATTTTTCTCACGCAGTTAAAATAAATATATATTCAATATATTTTAAAATCGATTGCAATGATTAATGAATTCCCAAGGCACACAGTTGTTTTTTTAATAATTGTAACGTTGTACTTTTTATTACACTGGAATTCACACTGAGGTTTGGACAGTGTTTAAACACAACTCAAGCTAGATTCTGTTCAAACACTGCGACCTGCGATCAGCGTCTCAGAACTGTGGTGTGTGTGTGTGTGGCAAGACAAAGGGACAGTAGCAGGACAAATACTCTTCCCCCAGCTGACCGTCAGCAGAAAATGACTGGACAACACAGTGACGCGTGGTGAGCTCCTGGCTGGTGAGGCACTGACTCTTTCACAGTTACGTTTACAAATATATAAATTGAAAATAGAATAGAAAAATAGATAGAAACATGTTAAATATGTTACACTTTGAGATTAAAGTCGAAATGTTTAGAATGAATTAAACTCCAGATTTTACGCATATGCGGCGGCAAAAAGTCTTGTTTAGATGAGCTAGTGACATTATACCTCAACTGGTTTTAGTTATTATTTTACCGTCATACAAACTGATATAAATTAGTTGGTAACAGACACCTGCGAGGGTGGCTGCGTATAATACAGAAGCATAGGCTGCATCAGACACTGCGTACACTCTGCCCCTGGATCGATACATTTACGGTTAGATGTGCCGCGTCAGAACGCAGTGCCATTACGCATAATTATTTCTTGTTCAGTTTTATGACAGAATCTGGTCCACAACAACCACACGCTGCTCCACACACGCCAGACTGGTCGGTATTGGATATCCTCCGTTATATGTAAGTCGGTATGTTGGCGCTGTGCGTCATGATACAACTTCCTTTGCAGTTTTCCAGCTCAGTTTATGTTTTATTCTTATTACGCTTTTAAATTCAAATATGATAAGGAACTTGGGAAATGTCACACCAGAGCATCTTTCCCTCTCTCCATCCTCTGTCCATATTACCTGTAGCACGATTCATCCAGAAATGCGTGGGGTTCAATTTATTATGTTTTACGTGGTGATTTCATCTGTTACCTATGCTTATCAACTTTCAAATCAATACCTGCGTCTCAGACACATGTTCGCTTGAGCTCCACATGTTCAGGATTGAAATACTTGATCAATATGAAGAATAAAACATAAACCGCTAAAAAAAAGCTAATTTGGAACAGATACCCAGGATATATATCTCCCATATAACAGGGAGAATGCCGAACACCGACCAGATTGGTGTGTGGGTGTTGTAATAAAGGAAACAGGGTGTGGTTGTATGTATTGTTATCGGTCCGTCGATTGATCAACAGATGTATGTTGCTGCCTTCAAATGCTGCAAAAATGTAAGAGAATGAATGAGAACGTTTGAGAGAGAACTAAAGCTGTCAAGTAAGTGTGGTGAGTAAAGTACAATACTTTCCTCTAAATAACTTTTATTTATTATCATATAGAAGTACTGAAGCAAAAGTACTTCAGTAAATGTACATATAATAAAGAAGAGGTAGTAAATAAGTTCCAGATTCTTACATGAGATCATCCTCACAATGAATTGCACTGGACTAAGAGATGCACAGTTTTTATTTATTTTATAAATTATATAAGTGTAATTAGAATCTATATTTGTTAACACGCTCATCCAGGTCTACAGTCCCTCTCATTCACTCACCTATGCTTAGCCAAAGAATGCCGCTTGATGAACGTGGTACCAAACTACGAAAGATCCCAAGCAAACCTCTTCAGCACAATGTCCCACGATGGTGGAATGAGCTACCAAAGTCTGCACGTTCAGCTTCTTCACTCACAATAGTCACAAAACTGTTGGAAGCAGAACTTTTCTGAAATTTTCTGTATTTCTAAAAATGTAAAAAATACTCCTTTGTATTTTACATTTTTATGTAAACACAAACATGTTTTTCTTTATTAACCAAAACTGCAGCCTTTCCCTGACCCTATCCCAGTGCCTGAACCCAACCATAAGAAACTGTAATAAAAGAAACTGTGAAAAATTATATGCTTTCATTATAATTATATATATATATTATATTTGTCACAGTTTAATGATTCAGACCATCAAACTAATTTTGATATCACACAAAGATAAACAAATTAAATACAAAATGCAGTTTTTATTAAGGGAAATAAAAAAGCTGTCTAAACCTGCCTGGCCCTATGTGAAAAAGTAATTGGCCCCTAAACCTAATAAATGGTTGTGCCACACTAGGCTGTAATCTGCAGTAACTGCAGTGGCAGTGAGTCTTTCACATTGGTGTGGAGGGATTTTGGCCCACTTTTAATTGTTTTAATTCAGCCACACACACAGGTGCCAGTTCAGAGAATATTCCTATAACTTAACATTTCACCTGACAACAGGTTCTCATTGTGTTTTTTCTTGCACTCAACATAGTGGAGAGATCATAGCTTACAAATAATTCATCAGACATTCAGCTGTGGTAAATTGCCAGGTACTTTCTGCATTTTTGATGCTTTTTAATGCATTGCATCTTTAAAATTTTAACACCTGGGGGGAATACACACAAATCTTCCCCTCATCACAAAAGCTGTATCCCTCTTTATTATAGAGCATTAGATTTAAAATGAGTGTTGGCCAGCATGAGAGGGTCAAATGACCAATATGGTCATTTAGATTTGAGGACTTATTTATTTATACATTTTGCAGGAGCCTTTTGTATTTCTAAGTTGAGAAACACTTTAAATGTAAGTTTATGTGGGGAAATGTAGAAGCAGGGGCTGTAGAAGTGGTAGATGAAATTACATTTGAGTCATTTCTGAACATCCATGGTTTTATGTGATTGGCAGCAATGAATCACTTGCAATATTTGCTTCAGTGTTTTTTGCTTAAAGGGAAGGTTGATTCATTGCTCTTCTATTGCATGATGAAATGAATGAACAGTGCATAATCTACCAGCACTTAGTGGACTATATGCCATTTGTTTAACAGAGCTTAGAAAAGAATAACTCACCATTGCTTGTCCAGGTTGTGCTGCTTGATTGGGACATAACTGAGCAGAAACAATCACAACTGACAGAATACCTTTGTGATTGGTCGCCACCATCATCAGTCACCTCAATCGAAGATGTCCAGATGGAGAATGTACATCAGTTGTTTAGTGATCATGTCTCTCACTCTGCTGGTGTGGATCTACATGTAAGTGAAATTACTGTACTACAGTATGACTGACTATGACTGTTTCTCAGATATGAAAGATAAAGTCCAGGGCTCGTATGTTCTAAACATCTGACATGTGACATCACATACTTTTTCATCACATGCTAGTCCTACTCCCTGCAGGAGTAACAGTGAAGTAATAGTAAGAGGCTTCATAAGTAACTTTTATGTCCTACTATGAGGTATGAAGATTTATAGTCCAGATTTCACTTTTCATCATAAAACATCATAAAACCATAAAACCTAATGCCTTGGTGCCTTCCAAAGCCAATACCACTTCTAATTACTGCTGCAATAGTTAAACATTTTTGATCTCGCAAACAGTCAGTGAAGGTTTAAATAGAATAGAAAAACCTTCTCTGAATTAAGAAGTCGAAAATTGCAGGACATCCAGGCCTTTATGTCTCTTAAACAGATAAAAACATCAGATCTGTGTGGAACAATAAGGAAACTCTGTTTCTTGACTGAATAGAAGAACCAAACAAAAATAATTCACACTTACTTTACTTTGTCATCTGTTTGTCATTTTCTTTCACAATGGATTAATGGCAAGGACAGTATTAACACCAATGTTTTAATTTAGACATATTTTTGATCTCAGTGCACCAATTTCCAAAATGTCTCATTAAAGTGGTGAAAGGAAAAACAAATCAATTTGCAATTTCTTTTGCTGATTTTATGGCAGTTCTTTCAGTGATTACGCTTCATTTGCATAGGTACCAATGGTGCAATATCTACAGTCACTAGTGTAAAGACAGTGTTCATGTACTCGCTGAAATTCTATTTGGGCCCAAAAATATAAGTGATATTCTATCTGATCATATAGTTACTCTAGAGTACTGGCTCAGGTACAACTGTGAGGAAGCTTGGAGTTATCTTCAACCAGGATATTTTATTAACTCCAAATATTAAAGTAATCTGTAGAACTGCCTTTCTCCATCTCTCAATATTGCTAAAACTAGAAGTATCCTGTCTCAAAGTGATGCTGAAAAATTAGTCCATGCATTTGTTACTTCTAGACTGGACTACTGTAATTCCCTGCTAATGCAATGTCCCAGTACCTCCTCAAAAACCTGTGAGCTGATCCAAAATGCTGCAGCCAGAGTTCTGACTGGAATTAGAAATTCCTCCTACACTAGCTTTCCCCCATTGGCTCTACTGGATAAAGTTTATGAACAGAGCTTGTTCGGGTGACTCTGAACCCTCTCTTAGTTATGCTAGATTTAGACTGCTAGGGGACCTCCCTTGAAACACTGAGCTCCTCTTCTCTCTTCACACTCAGAGGACACTATGGCATGTCATTAATTTTGTTTCTTCTCCTGCGGTTGTGCTTCTTCCTATCTGTCTCTCTCTCTCTCTCTCTACCTTCATGCAGACATCCTTGGCTCTTGGAATTGTATGTTTCCAGTGTGCAGCTGGTGATCTAACCAACCTCCCCAGTGTTTTGTTGCTGCTCTTTGTTTCTGTTTTGTGGTCAGTCATTCTTTTCTCTGTTCATTTCCTCTGGTCCCATCGGTTAAAACAAATGGCTGCCCACCAGGTTTCTTCAGTTGACAGGAGTTTTTCCGTTCTACTGTCTCCACCTCAAGTGGGACGTGTTGGGTCTTATCTATCATTTTTTTGTTGTTGTATTGTTGTATTCTGTAAGGTCTTAAACGTTACATTGTAATGTGCCTTGAGATGACTTTGTGATTTGGCGCTATATAAATAAATTAAATTAAACAGACTGTTTTGGTGTGGATCCATAGGGTCGACAAGACCCTCCAGTTCTGGCCAAAGTACTATGGACATACTTATGAGCCCCGGACTGATGTGCCACTCCAGTTGCCTCAACAATGTGGTCCTGGACAAATTGGTAAACCACCCAACTTTTTAAACTGTAGATGTGCGTGTTGCTATGTAATATTGGGGTGTTATTCAATGTTAGCCGTTTTTGCATTTCCAATGTGGGAATGTCTGGGGTATCTGTAGTGGCTGGGACATGATCTTATTTGGAGATCAAACTGAGATCAACACTGTCTCCTGAAAATTGCAGTCCAATCAAATTAAAGTACATTTTTAAAGTGCAAAGGTAAATTTTTGTAGTGATGCTTTTGTAGTGGAGTCAAAACTGGAAATTTAACTACAATATTGGATTCTTGGCTTAGTAGCTTTGGGGGATAAACGGGTATTGTCATTGTCCAGCACCAACTTGGTTTAACATTTTTCACCTATGCAGTTTCTCCAAGACAAAAGGTGTCTCTAAATCTGGTCAATGGGACGAAGACACGTCTGGTATCAGCTTATCAAGAGCACCGCAGAGGAAAAAAGGAGGTTGGTGAAACAAACACTAACAGAAGCACGAGTTTCTCTCCCTGTGGTGTTTAGCGACTGTGCAAAGTTCCTTACCAACATTAAGGATGTTACTGGATAATTGTCTAGCTGAATGACCTTAGGACCTATGTTGCTGGGGACTTAAGACAACAGGTAAACAGGTGTTAGATGACGGACCAGACTAAGAGCAGTTCATAAACTCCCTTATGATTAAATTACAAACAAGGACCGTTACGTCGCCTGGATTAACATCACCAGGACCCCACCCTGGAGCCAGGCCTGGGGTTGGGGCACGTAGGCGAGCACCTGGTGGCCGGGAGCTTGTATGTGGGACTGGGCTTAGGCAGAAAGAGCAATGTGGGACAGACTTTTTTTAGGTCCACCACCCACTGGAAGAAGCATAAGGGGCTGGTGCACTGTGGATTGGGACATGGAAGACTCACAGTTGTTTCTGCCTACGGAATGAATAGCAATGCTACCTGTCTTTCTTGGAGTCTCTAGAAGGGGTACTGGCAGGTGATCAAACTGGGGACTCTGCCGTCCTACTGGGGGATTTCAGTGCCCACGTGGGCAATGACAGTGATACCCGGAGGGGTATGACTGGGAGGAATGGCCTACGGCTGATCTGAATCAGAGTGGGTTTTTGTTATTTGACTTCTGTGCTAGTCACAGTTTGTCAATAACAAACACCAGGCACCAGGACACCCTAGGTTGGAGATCTATGATCAACTTTGTGGTCGTGTCATCTGATGTCCGACCATATGTCTTGGACACTCTTCTTCTAACCTTTATTTAACCAGATAAAAAAAAAACATTGAGATCAAGATCTCTTTTACAAGGGTGACCTGGCCAAGAGGTCAGCAGCACATGTCATAATAAATTAACAGTTTTAAATAAACATTACATTCAACAAACTAAAATAAACAATAATTTAGATATTTCATAAAATTTAACATAATATGCAGTGGTTGAACAAGAAGGAAGTTAAAAAATTTAGAAACATGATCACTGTCCAATGGACATCATTGTCTGGTGATTAGGAAAGAACGAAAAGCTTTAAAATAAGTTGTGAGATCTTAGAGTAGAGTATTCCAAGCAGAGGGGGCAGCAAAACTAAATGCTTGTTTCCCCAATGTAATCCGAACACGAGGAACATTTAGCTGAAGAATATCACTTGAACGCAGAGCATAGTGACTTTTGGTTCTTTGTAGAAGATGTGATATATACAGCGGAGCCATGCCAAGAAGAACCTTGTAAACCAGCAACATCCAGTGGGTATGTCTTTGAATACTCAGTGAAGGCCACTCAGCTTTGCAGTATAATTTACAGTGCTGTGTTAGAGGACTACAACCTGTAACAAATCTCAAGGCACTGTGATTAAGTGCATTTAAAGATTGAAAACATTTAGATGAAGATGAGGCACTCATGTATAACACATCCCCATAATCAAGCAAAGGAAAAAAGGTTGCTGATATAAGACATTTACGTACTCTGAGGTAGAAACAGGATTTATTACGATAATAAAACCCAAGATTCACCCTCAATTTAAAGAACGAGTTGGCAATATGTGCTTTAAAAGAAAGCCCCTGATCAATTAGAAAACCCAGATATTTATAAGGGAAAACTAATTATATCTCTTTTCCTTTTCTCTTTTCAGTTGTTATCAGTGAAGTATTTTCTGATAACATGAGTTTGAAAATACTATGACTTTGGATTCAGTAGCATTTAAAACCAATTTTAGTGTCTGTAAACAAAATTGGACAGTGTTAAAAGCTGATTGTAAGTATTTCAAGGCTTGAGCAAGTGAAAAGGGGCAACTATAAAGTACTGTGTCATCAGCATAAAAGTGATACAAGACATTTGAGAGGTTGTCACATAGATTATTAATATAAATGGAAAATAAAATTGGTCCTAAGACTGAGCCCTGAGGCACTCCTTTAGATATTTCGAGGAAGGATGAAGTAGTGCCAGCCAATTAAACACATTGTGTTCTATTTGAAAGATACTCAACAAACCAAGAAGTTGCCTGGCCTGATATGCCAATCTGTAATAAAGACTTGATCAAAAGTGAGTGATCAACAGTGTCAAATGCCTTAGAAAGATCATTAATAAGGGCAACACAATGTTTTTTACAATCCAGTGCCTGAATAAGATCATTTAAAACCTTTAACGTAGCAGTAACAGTGCTGTGCTGCTTTCAAAATACTATTTGTTTCTAAAAACACATTAAGTTGGTCACTAACTAATTTTTGCTAGAACACATCATTTAGAAATTGGTCTGTAATTATTAACTTTACAAGGTTCACCTCCTTTTAACAAAGGAAGAACATAAGCTGACTTCCAGACTTTTGGAATTTTATTGCAAGTAAGGTGTAAGTTATATATGTAGGACAGCGGTTCAGCTATATAATCTGCAGCTAGCTTCAAGAACCTGTGAACCTCAGGAATAGACACGGAAGCAAAAGTAAAAGTACAAGAATTTGGACAATGACTCATTTCCATGGCTTCAGATTCTAAAGTAGGTCCAGCTAATTCTGGGTTTAAAATATCAAATAAAGACCTTGCAGAAATAAAGTGTTCATTAAAATAATTTAACATGGTTGATTTATCTGTCAAATGTGAACCTTCTTTGACTAAGAAGTTGGGAAGCTCATTTGCTGGTAAAGAGTCTGTAGTGGATTTCACTGTTCTTTTGATCATTTAAGTTTTTAGTCACTTCAGAGAGGTAAAACTCTGACTTAGTTCTCTTTATCAAAGAGGTACATTTATTTCGTATCTGTTGGAAATGAAGCCAGTCAATCTCAGACTTATTTTTTCTAGCTTGGGCCCAGGCAGTATTCCTTTCTTTGAGAAGATTACAGATTTCTCGTGAAAACCAGGGATTGTTACGCCCTTTTACTATGAATCTGCACGATGGTGCATGTTTATTTATTAATCTTAAAAACTGCCATGCTAAATCTACAGTGTCAAAAAAGGGAGACCTTGCACCACTCAAAACAGGAAAAGTCATGGAGAAAAGCTTGTTCAACTAAATGTTTAAGATCTCCCTTGACCAAAATATGAGGCTTAATTCTTGGCAGCTTGATATTTCTGACAAGCTGCACAAAATGATCCCTTAGGTCATTTGCAAAAATGCCTATATCAGTGTACTTGTGTGGGGCATTTATCATAGTTCAGTCAAGCAGGGATGATTTGGAGGGATATTTACTTTTGGGCCGGGTAGGGCTGTCAATTAATTAGCTAAGATTTAAAGAATCACAGACTGTTTTTAGACTGTCTGAAGATGGAGACAGCCAATCTAGATTCAGATCGCCTATTACGATAACTTCATATTGAATTTTCCTGGCAACATTTTTTGCAGTGAGGTGAGAGCCTCGTTGCAAGCTGAAGGAGGTCTATAACAGCCCATAATTACTAGAGATTGATCCTGTAAGAGATCAAGTTTTAGAACAAGAATTTCAAATTGTTTAGGATTTGAGGCTTGAGGCTTGAGGATTTGAGGATAGGGGAGTAACATGAAATCTGTTTTTTACATATATGACCACACCTCCACCTTTGGTGGGACGATCACAACGAAAAACATTATAACGTGATATGAATATATCTTTGTCTGAAACTGCTTTGTTCAACCAGGATTCAGATTGCACAAGGATATCGGTATCAGTGGATTTAATCAAAATTTTTATTAAATCTAACTTGGGTAGTAAGCTATGAACTTTTATATGAATAACATCAAGGCTTGACCTGGCTCTGAATTCATCAGCAGTATTAATATTACTCCGCTGCAGGAGGAAGCTGCATAGACTTGGCAGACCCAAGCACATTGTCTATTGGCAACATCTGGTGGAACCCTCCGTCAGAGGGGTCTTCAACTCCATTCTCCGGGAGAGCTACAACCAGGTCCTAAGGGAGTTTGGAGACATTGAGTCAGAGTGGACCATGTTCTCCACCTCCAATGCTGCTGTTTGGAGCCGTGGCCATAAGGTCTCTGGTGCCTGTCGTGGCAGGATACCAGAAGTAACGGAAGCTGTCAAGCTGAAGATTCAGTCTTATAAGGCCTGGTTGGGTTGTGGGATTCCTGACGCAGCTGATGGGTATCGGCAGGCCAAACACACTGCAGCTAGGGCGGTCGTGGAGGAAAAAACTCAGACCTGGGAGAAGTTCAGCAAGGCCATGGAGGAGGACTGTCGGTCAGCCTCTAAGAAATTCTGGCAACACGTCTGGGGCCTCGGGAGAGAAAAGCTGTTTTTCTGCCAATACTGTCTACAGTGGAGGTGGGGAGCTGCTGACCTTGATTGGGCACACTGTAGGACATACTTTGTAGGAATACTACAATCTACAATACACTGTAGGAATACTTTGAGGATCTCCTTAAACCCGTAAACCTCCATGCCAAAGTGCTGGAGAGGAGAATAAGGCCGATAGCGGAACCTCTTGAGAGGAACAATGCGGCTTTCGTCCTGGCTGTGGAACACAGGACCAGCTCTATACTCGAGGGTGCTCAGGGGTTCATGAGAGCTTACCCATCCAGTCCACAAGTGCATTGAGAACTTGGATAAGGGGTTCAACTGTGTCCCTCTTGGTTTCCTGTGGGAGGTGCTCCTGCAGTACGGAATTCGGGACCCTCTGTTAAGGGCTGCCAGGTCCTTGTACAACCAGAGCAGGACTTTGGTTTGCATTGCTGGCAGTAAGTCAAAACTGTTCTCTGTGCATGCTGGACTCCGACAGGGCTGCCCTTTGTGACCAGTGCTGTTCATTATTTTTATGGACAAAATTTCTAGGCACAGCAAGGGGTTGGAGGGAGTCTGGTTTGGGGACCACGGGATCTTATCCCTGCTTTGTGCAGATGATGATGTCCTTTTGGCTGGGCTTGGGGTCTTCTTCACAAGTGAGGGAAAAATGGAGCGTGAGGTTGACATTGATGCATTGACAGCAACTATGCGGTCGAAGAACAAGTCTGTCGTGGTGAAAAAGGAGCTGAGCCGAAAGGCGAAACTGTCAATTTACAAGTCAGTCTACAAGATCGTGGATACAAGTGGGCAAAATGAGTTTGTCGGGCATCTCTGCTTAAGCTGCTGTGCTGCTGCAAATGGCTATCAGAGGTGTTTCTGTTGCATGAGATGCAGGTGTGGTTTTTTTGTCTTTTGCATTTCTTAAATGTTAGTGCATAAAGAGTTGCAGAAAAGTTCTGTTTTCTGCAGTTTTTTATATAAGGGGAGTGAGGCTACTGACAGTGCAGTTTGGTAACTCAGTCCACCATTGTGGGACAACTGAGCTGAAGAGCTTTGATTTTCTTGGAAGAGCTTTGCTTGGAATCTTTTGTTTTGTGATAGGGTCAACAGACACTGTGTTAAGTATTTAACACTTTTACACATGAACTCCAGACTATCTCCGGGCAATGAGGTCCGGACTTTACTTGGGGTTGCACTTTCACACATGCAGCACCCACCCGTGCATACTGTTTAAAATATATTCACATATCACGAGAAATAATCTGTTTGATTTCACTGAGGGACGGTCTCTGTGTAGAGAGTGCAGGAGGCACGATGTGACACAAAAAGTTCACAGCTGAAATCAGCTGATTTTTGTTTACAGCATCGAAGCAGAGCCAATCACATGGATAGAAACAATGCGATGAATGAATATATTATCAGTTTCATATAGGACAGACACTCAGCAAAAAGAATGATAAATGTTTCCTATATTTAATAGTGTTATGCTGAGCAGATTTACTAACAGGAACGCCCATGCTCTCCAGTGATTACCCCGAGAATTACCTGCTGTGTTCAGTATGTATGTAGACTTTGTACTAGGGTGCTGGTTGGATCAAGCCTAGGTAATGTCCATGAGAGTTGACTTGCATATTTGCGTTCACACATGGAGCTCACCTAGGTAAAGTCCAAAAAAAAATCTGGAGTTCAGTGCATGTCTAAAAGCAGCTTATGTGATGTGGACCAATACAGACACTTCACCAACATGTCCACTTAAGTCCATTTCCATCACCACCACCCTTCTTTCAGCACGCCCTCTACAATTTCAATCTAACTTATTCTAGAACGTCCCTTCTCTGGGCCATATGTGCTGATTTTATTATTACCCTTTCATTTTCCTGTTTAATGCTCATCATTTTATCAGATACTCTTTACTTTTAGTAAACCAGCACCAGCTTGAGGCAGAGTTTTTAATACCCATGAAACATTCAAAGCAAATAGCAGAATAAAGTAATAGTTTTCAAGCTTCCCTTTTCTTTTGACTTCCTCTAGATTCCTCCTTGTCTTCTTCTCTGGTTTCAGGTTCGTATTATTGCTATAGTGCTTAGAAAGGAAGCTGTAGAGTACCGTTGCCTTCTTTGCTGTCAGGACCGACTGCGGAGCACTAGAGGTGTCAGCAACATCCATGCAAATCACTTTTGGTTTGCATATGGGACAGCAGACATCACTTGTCCTCTCCCCTCAGGCTGTGAGACCGCAACTCACATCACTTTGATCTCTACTGATACCATGCCTACAGGTACCAAGGGCTTGCACACATTGAATCACTTCACACCAGACAAAACATATCTCCATAATTACTAGATTCATTACAAGGAGTTTGTACAGAAGATGTTACATTTTGTTTGTTTTGTTTGTTTAAATTCATTCAATTGTTGAAATTAACTCAGCAAGGTCTATGGGAAATAAGCAGGACTGGGGAACAGTAACGATGTAACTGTCAAAATAAACCTGGTAATTTTATGTGGCATTTCAGATCAACTTCTTGACTTTGTGGAGGTGCAGAATCAGAACGTGAAAAATGATTTATTTCCCTATAACTTCACGGTCTGCATCTCTACCATGTTTGAATTCACCAACGTGCTACAGGTAAAAATACATAATGTACATTATCGAATTTCTCACAGTTCACTTTAGGACTCAACTTGCAGGACAAGCAGGTTCAGTTCAAACTTGTATTTGGTGTTCAGGAAACAACTGCAAAGGGCAATGCAGAGTATGGGTAGATGGGTAAAAATCCAGATCAGAAGCACAAAGAGGCTGGCAAAGCAAGTTTGAAAAAGTCAAGGCATAAGCACAACAATTCTGAAGTAATATGACTATTGACCACAATAATGGCAGAGGGAACCTGGCCTGTATATACACCAATCAGACATAACAATATGACCACTGACAGTTGAAGTGAATAACACTGATTTTCTCTCCATCACAAGCATTTGTGGGATGTGCTGAACTAACAAGTGATGATCCATAGAGGCACCACCTTGTAACTTACAGCATCTGCTGCTAACATCTTTGTGCCAGATACCACAGCACACCTTCAGGGATTAAGTGGAGTCCATGGGTCAGGGCAGTTTTGGCAGTAAAAAGGGGACCAATACAATATTAGGAAGGTGGTCATTATGTTATGCTTGTTGTATACTGATAGGTGGCTTAGCTGGGAAGAAATAGAAATTATTGGAGGGCAGTAGAGTAGAGAAGTAGATAATATCCAAGATCCATACCATAAGTATTTTAAATTTAAAATTTTCACACTCAATGCATATATTGAATTGTAGATGGTGCAGAGTCTGGAAATGATGCAGTTACTGGGTGTGGACAGAGTCGTTATCTATAAAAGCAGTTGCAGTGCTGAGACACAACACATACTAAACTACTACGTTCAAAAAGGTGAAGTATTATTTTTTTCATATATTGGTTGTGTGATTGTGTCAGAGTGACACTTAAAAGGTCCCATATACATTTCTTTCATATTTTTAGATGTACTTTTGTCATGACGATGTCCACAAAAAGCAATGCCAAGTATAAGCTAAACATTAACATTTTTTTCTACCCTTTTTCACTGTCACAATTGGTATTTCTTTGTGAGGACCCAGAACGCAGTCAGACACAACAGGTGTTTTCTTTTTTTATATATTTAAAAAAAGAAAAGCAGGTAAGGGGATGCAGAAACTGAATGTAAATGCAGGGACCAAGGACTAGGCAGGAGAGTGAGCATAGAAACCAGGGACTGAGAAAGTGAGTGATAATTCGGGGAACCAGGCAGGGGCAGGATTGATGTGGCGACAGGAGTGAAGACTGTCAGGTAAGTGATTAATATTCTAAAGGTGAAGAACAGCAGGTCAACTGGAGAGGAGTATGGCACACAAGATGGCAGTGAATCATGAGATGGTGCTCCTCGATCAATGTGTAGTTTGTGAATCAGGGTTAGACAGGCAGTGACAGGGGCAGACCAGGGAAAACTGACAGAGGATCACAGAGCTGACTCAGGTTCAGAGGCAGAATGTCCAAGTCCACAAAAACAAAAGCTTAGTTAGTAAAAGTAATAAACAAATAGCATTCTCCAAGACTTACAACACAAGGGTAAGGGCAGAAATCAGGTCCAGGACAGGTAACAGGAAGTGGGAAACAGGTCAGGTTGTAGCAACAAGTTGAGGTGACATGAACCATATAAGGAATAACTAGACCAGGGAGAGAGAAAAAAAAGGTGAGAGTCATGGTGTTGATGGAGTGTGCAGAGTGGATCAGTGAGAGAGAGAGTGACTGTGTCAAGGGAGAAGAGCAGGGTTGTGGTCAAGAAGGTGTGTCCAACTGGGAGGAGACCACGGGCAGATGCAGAACATGCTGGAAGGATATATCATCTGGCCTGGGAATGTCTGGGGATCCCAGAGGAAGCTGGAAAGTGTTGCTTGGGAAAGGGATGTCTGAACTACGTGGCAGAGTCTGCTGCTACTGCGCCCCGCTCCAGATAACCTGATTGATAATGGATGAATGAATGAGTTATAATGCATACAATACAAAAGTCCTTTCTGACATTGCAGCAAATATGTTAAACCAGACCCATATCTGTGCTGACATTTCTCTGTCTCCTTTTTCAGGTTTAGTTGAGGTAATCCCTTGGTCTCTACCTAGACTTATGAACGTATCTCGGAGCTGGCTGCCTAGTTATAGTCCTGGTGACATCCATTACTTTGGCCAGATTCCTGCTCTCAATGACTGCGTCTATAGATACATGTACCAGACCAGATATGTGGCCCTGCATGACATTGACGAACTCATACTGCCCCAGTCAGTAAACAGGTAGGTCTGTCATTCTTTTGGTAAATCAAGCTTTTGTATAGTAAATATCAAATATTGCTCCTCTAAATATTTCTTGTAACTGTTTATCACTACTGCAAATTAGACTGGAGGCATTTTTAGCTCATTCCCCCAACAATTCTACTGGATGTTGGTGGACCTCCTTGCATGAACTGCCTAACTCATGTCCTACAGGATTTAGGTCAGGACTTTGACAAAACATTTAGTTTTGGATTTGTTTCATTGTTTGTTGGAATGACCTGTGTGTTTAGTGTTGTTGTCCTGCTGCTTGTGCTGCTTTCTGTTCTGGTTTAATTTGTGGCTGGATACCTTGATATTTTTTCACAGAATTGGCCTGTATAAAAAATTCATAGATCTATCAAAGATGCCAAACAGTTCTGATAATACCACCACTTTTCACAGATAATGTTTTATCCTTAAATATAGTGCGAACGGTCAAGTTCAGTCAAGCCAAATAAAGTGTTAACCTTTTTTTGCATATTGGTCACACTTAAATGATTCAAACTTAAAGAAAATGTATATTGCACAATAATAACCCGAGTAAATACAAAATGCAGTTGTTAATGATGATTTAATTTATTAAGGGAAAAAGCTGTCCAAACCTGCCTGGCCCTATGTGAAAAAGTAAATGCCTCCTAAACCTGATAACTGGTTGTCCCCGCTTGGCGGCAACAACTGCAATTAAGCATTTGCAATAACGGTGTATTCCTAACTGCAAAAGAATTTTAGCCCACTTTTCCTTGCATAATATTTTTGTTCAGTCAAATTGGAGGGTTTTTGAGCATGAATGGCTTATTTAAGGCCATGCCACAAGTCCGGATTTGACTAGGCCATTCCAAAAACTTAATTATTAAATTATTAATAAATAATAATTTATTATTATTAATTATTTTGTTGCTCCATTTAAAGGTGGACTTGCTGGTGTGTTTCGAATTATTGTCCTGCTCCATAACCCAAGGACGCTTGAGTTTAAGGTCACAAACAGACGGCTGGACTTTCTGGCATTTTCTGGTAGAGCACAGAATTTATGGTTCCATCAATTATGGAAAGTCATCCCTGTCTTAAAGCTGCAAAGCAGCCCCAGACCATCACACTACCACCACCATGGTTAACTGTTTATATGATGTTCTTTTTTATTAAATGCCGTGTTAGTTTTTTGGCAGAGGTAATGGCATGCACACAAAAGTTCAACTTTTGTCTCATCAGTCCACAGAAGATTTCTCCAAATGTCTTGGGCATTATCACAATGTTTTTGGCAAATGTGACATGAACCTTTGTATTCTTTAGGTCAGCAGAGGCTTTCGCCTTGGAACGCCCCCATGGATGCCATTTTTGCCCAGTCTCTTTTTTGTGAGCAAAGCCTGCAGTTCTTGTTGTTCTGGGTTCTTTTATGACCTCCCTCATGAGTCGTTATTGTGACCTTGGAGTTATTTTGGTAGGTCGGCTGCCTAGGTTTGCCACTGTTACAAGTTGCAAGTTTTCTCCAGTTGTCGATAATGGCTCTCGCAGTGGTTAATTGGAGTCCCAAAGCCTTCGAAATGGCTTTGGAACCCTTTCCAGACTGATACATGTCATATACTTTATTATTCTCTTCTGTTCTTAAATTTCTTTGGATCAAGAAATGATGTGTTGCTTTTTGAGATTTTTTAGCTGCTTTAGTTTGTCAGACAGCAAAAACCAACAAAATTTGGTTAATGACAATTCAATAATGATTTAGCTAAGGGCTGGCCATTACTTTTTTCACACAAGGTCAGCCAGGTTTGGACATGTTTTTTCATTAAAAACAACATTCTGCATTTACTCAGATTATCTTTGTGTAATATAAAAATCTGTTTGATGATCTGAATCATTTAAGTGTGACAAATTAGCAAATTGTCAATTGCAATTGTTCAATATTCCCCTGTTGGACTATTATGGGAATTATTATTATTAGCCTCTGCAAGAGAGGCCTTGAGTTTCTTAGATATTCATACTGCAAGGTTCCTTA
>OMLM01002421.1:17092-58272 GCA_900302695.1 Helostoma temminkii | reverse complement strand
CAGCACATATAACAGTATCAAACAGTTTTACTGCAGACCTGATGTTAATTCTAGTATAGCTGAAGAATAAGGTGCACATGTATAAACAGTACACACATTTATGTACGTATACATAGACACACACACACACACACATATATATATATATATAACTTAAATACATACTGCATACTGTATATGCATATAAGTAAATTTATTTACTGTTGTATTCTGTTTCTTTTATTGATATCTTAAGTTTTGGAGATTCTTATTGCATTTTGCTAATGTGGAAAGATATGTGCAAGCTGACATGACACCCATAATATGTCCTTCACACACTGATGTTTGTGTGTGTACACACACAGAGGCGGAGAGAGTGAAGGGATTGTACCAGTGTCGAGGGATTAGACATTAGGAGAGAGTATTTCCTTTATGCTTAGTCAGGTTTTTACTATAATTTACATCCTTCTCTCTCTCTCTCTGTATCTCTCTCTCTCTTAAACACACATACACACCCAGAAACTTTACCCTGCAATGCAAGAGGCTATTAGCTGTATACAGAGGGATAGTGCTTTCAGCTACATCCATCATAAGAGACTCGGACAGTTCACTATTGACTCAAGTTCCTGTTTGAAGCATCATTCAAGTTCTACGCAGATGACTAAAATGGAAACAGTCACACTGATCGAAAAAAGGATCAGACTGAACGCTGGAAATTAACTAAGTACATTTACTCAGTTATTGTACTTTTGAGGTACAATACAATCTTTTTTTACAAATGAAAATATAATCAAATAATTTATGATTTTATATCATTTTTTAACCACCTTACAGAACATTAAAATGAGCTCTTGTTAACCAGCTGTGCTGTTTTTGCTATATCTTTCAAAGTTTGCAGTTGAACTGGTGAAACAAATTCACATAAACATTTTCTCCCTGTAAAACCATTAGTTTTGCTAAACTCCTTTGCTTTATTTTTCCTGCTAATTAAACTGTAAATTTCTTAACAGAATAATTTATAATGTTCAGCATCATCACACAGGCATATGTTTGTTTGGAATTATGTCTGTGTTCCCTTGATAAATGCAAAACTATGTCCATTAACCATTAACTCCTGAAAACCACACCTACACTGCAGTGTGGTTTGAAGTGGCCTGTCATCAGATTTAGATTCAAATTTAGATAAATCCTGATTGTAGCACAAATGCATGTGACATTTATTTTCTCTACTGAGCCTTGGACATTACTTGAAACCAGACTAAAAGACCCCATTACTCAAAGAAAGGACCTGAATGAAATAAATTTCTGTGGAGACTTTACACATTAGAAAAAGTTTCTCATAGCTGAATGACGACAGTGTAGGTTGGATGATCAGACATATAGTTTTTGTATATTTATATAATAGTTAAAATGAAAATGTCATGTTTCTTTTGCATCATATTTAACATTCCACTCGGTGCTATATACCCTTTCATATCCTCTTTCACTCTGTAAAATGTGCTGTTAAGTGCTACATTGGACCAGAACAAAAAAGAACTGAAGGTGAATTCTGTGTGTTGAGGCCAGAAAGATGTAGAAAAAAAGATTAGAGGGATAAAGTTGGAAGAGAAAAGACGGATTTTATGCGCAGTGTTTACCCTTCTGACTTCACAGTTTGACCGAACCAATCTCCTAAAAGCTTCAGATCAAATTAACAGATGATGTTGTTGTTGATGTTGTTGTTGCGATGTGCGCATGCAGGTGGAGACGAGACGACCTTCAACCAGCTGCTAAATAGTTTATTAATTTCTGATATCCATTTAAAAATTAAAAATTTTGTGTCCGCACAAATCATGGAGGATCATGATGGGTTGCACAGATTTTCCACAAAATGCACCACTTTCAGGGACAGCTGAGCCACTGCGGTCAACCAGACCAAACTCTTATTGTTCCACAGATACAATCTTCAGGTGACCTTCCAGTTATGCTGTGTGTGGGGGATTCTCTGAAATGTTTGGATGACCTTTTGTTTCCCATTATCGTCCACCCCTCCTAAGCTTATGCCAAGTACAGTCATGAAAACAGTAGAGGTTTTTTCAAAAACTGCACCTTGTGGGAGTGCATTATGGTTATTATTCTGACAAATGCTCCAATAATACAATAAACTCCCTGGGCAACATTGAAATGGCTAGTCTATCACACTGACATCTGAGGAGGAGTTGGATTCAGGTACATTATTCCATTTAGTGCTGAATAAAACACAAACTGATGCTGATGTGCTCTCTCTCCTCCCTGTGTCTCTTTTTCAGTGGTATGTTTTTCGATGGCAATCACACCTACATGATTGAACCTGGAGAACAGGGCAGCAGCAATGTAAGTACCCTACAAATCAACAGGAAAATGTATATGCTTTGAAGATGCTGGTGATGGCTCTCTTGAAGGGAAATTATTATAATTGATTTGTAACAACAGAAAGATCAGCATTTTAATCAGCATTTTAATCATTAATAAAGTAAGAACATTTTCAAGCTCCATTTTCTAATAAATGTAAGGGTTCAGTTCTCTTCTTTGGCATATTAGAAAAGTTGCAAAGTAGCTTTGATACATTTCAATTTACAGCCAATTTTCAGTATTTTAAGACATAGCAGTTAATCACTAAAAGTAATCCTGAGATTAATAAAACACTAATGATATTAGTACACTATACTGATTATGATTTACATTTAGTCATTTGGCAGATGTTTTTATCCAAAGCGACTTACAAGTGAGGTACAAAACAAGCAAAACTCTATATCAAGGAGAAAAAACTAAAGCAAAGCAAAGCACTATCAGAAGAAGTGTGTTCGTTTTATGATATTACTGATATGATACTAGTACATTACTGTTTTCATGGAAAAAGCCAGTTAAATCACAGCATGTGATATTTATGTGTTATAATGGACTCAGGTCATTGACAACCTGCTGTATTTGCTAATTAGCTGCACTACACCACAGTGTTGGTTGGGACTTACTACAGGACTGCTACAGGACATATATATACAGCGGATGACACATAGAGTTGTTTTTATTTATGCATGTGTCAATTTTTTTCATTTAATTTCAATGCTGTCTAGGTATATACCCTCAAATCACAAATCAGTCCACCAGATCTTCCACAAATCACTTATTGCTTAGGCAAAATCAGGATCTGTTACAGATCACATTTTTCTAATGAATCCTGAGTGTGGCAGCCGGGTGTCGGGACAGAGAGGTTTGCTGGGTACAGGCCTGATGACACCAGATAAACACTACTAATTAGATAATGACAATTACTGGCATTATGGTTAGAACGAAAGGACAGATCTGTGACTGTCCAAAGACACCATAAGCATGAGACAACAGCCACTGATATTGTGTGTCGGAGAGACTTTCTTTCTGCTCTAATTAAAATGTCCCATGTGTGTCTGGTGTTAATCAGAAATTGGACCAAATGAGACCATGTTAAGGAGGTGAGAGGATTTTGTAGGTTCTTGTGTGGGTCTTTTTCTTGTGCACAGATGGGTGTTGGTAGTGGTAGTACAGACAAATCCCAAAAACTAAATCCCCATAGAGTTTAAAAAAAATAAAGAAGATGGACAGATGCAAAGAGGAATGTTACCAGAAAAAAATGGATAAAAAGGCAGGTACACAGAGGAAGAAGGAGCAGAGCATGAAGGGAAAAAAACTATAATTGATAAAATTATTCTTGCTTATAATAAGATTCTCTGGATGGAAAGAGCAAACTGGAAATTGTGTGAAATGGTAATTGCCATATCACAGTAATATAATAATGAAAAGAAGAGTAAAATTAAAGTAAATGAAATCAATCAAGCATTTTAAAATTTGAAAGGGAAACAATAAGAGTGGAACACATACCTGTCTGGGTTTATTTCACATCTGTCATTTTGTCTTTGCCTCCTCCTCTTCTCTGTAACTGCTCTGTCTCCCTCATCCCTCTCCAATGTTTTCTGGAAAGACTGAATAATTCAAGCAATGAAAAAGGAAGAGCGTGTGATATTTTGACGCAAAGCATTCATGCAGCACTTCAGAGTATCTTAGTTACCATTTTTAATCTACACACACACACACACATGGAGTGACGTAAAAATACATGTCAAAAATAAAAAAACTCTCTACTAGTTTCATTTTTGTGTGTGCAAAGTCAAAAGTGGTGCTTCACATAAAATATTAAAAATACAGCTAAAACAACATGAGCTTTTGTCACACAGTATAGTATATAAGGTATATACATAGTATACAAAGCTTAAAGAAATACATCACTTTTACTTTCCAGATAACATTTTAAGTACATTGTGAACCAAATTGATGTTTTATGCTACATGCCTAGGTTCAGAACTTTTATTTTTAATGTATTTACACTGTGATATTGCTTGTAGTATATACTATTTAAGTAGTTCTTCTGCAACTGCAATATAGGATACATTTTCTTAGAAAATCTACTAGTAAACTACCAAATGGACACAATGATCAATGCTTTGAGACAAATTATATAACAAATCGTTTTTTTGGAGGAAACGTGTTGGCACACTGCTCCAGCAGCTGTGCTGGTATTGCCTTGATAATGTCGGGAACAGCTCTGCTTTTGAACCCCACGGTGAACGTCAGGTTGTCAGCACTGAGCTCTGAAAGTCTGCTCCCTGTGGGCAATGGTCCACATTGACTGTCTCTCCTCTGCATCTCTGAGCTTCTCTGTCTCTGTTGCACTCTCAGTCTGTGTATCTCTTTGTCTCTTTGACAGTCTACTCAAGCTGCAAGTCATCACTCATTTCTGTCAGTGAAATATATATGTGCATGCTGCACAAACCTAAGTGCTCTCTGCGTATCTTAAAATCAACACCCACACGGAAAAGAGCGTGTTCTGAGTTTCAGCAGGTTACATGTTCAGACATGTGCTTGTTACATCAACCACATGTCACTCCTTACGAATCCGTAACACCTTTTAATCATTTGTGCCTTGAGATGCACCACTGATTCTGGTTGTTGATCTGGTTGAAACTGATAGCAAAAAGCTCGGTCATAAGGGGTGTGCTGTGATAGAGAGTCGGCATGGCTCCTGTCAGCCATATGGTAAATCCATCTGGCCTTCTTCTGCCAAGCCAGGAAAAGTTACACAGGATGATAGCTAAATGTGTCCTGGACACACTGCACTTGTTACCTTATGCAGCTGAACTAGTTTTAGTTTAGGCTTCTGTACAAGAAGACTACAGTTATGAGCAATACACCAAAATTAAAGTTCAGATGTGGGAATGTGATTGTCCTGGGTGCTACAGTGTGTAGCTGATAAATGTTGTGCTTGTGTGCACACAGACACTTGCACATTCTCCCCCCTTAGAGGGAGGATGTGTGATGCTAGCTTGCATATGCAGAAAATACCGTATGTTGTGCCTCTTTGTTTATTTTGGACACCTTTCCAGCCCCACCTGCATCTCAGGGTCTTTGAGTCTACATCTGAACGGCTCTTACTATTTACTTTATGTGGACTGGGACAAAGCATAGTGATTTTTAGCCTTTAGCTACAACAAAGAAATATTATTTTTGTACTGTGTATAAACAGTCAGTGAATTCATTAATGGATTGACTAACCATTATTCACATATTTAAAGATTGTTGATTAATTGCTCAGGTCAGCAGAGGATCACCAGAATCATTAGGGTTCAACCTCTGGGGACTTTTAACAGTTGTACAAATGTTCTTCTTGATGCATACAGGAGTTGTTGAGATATTCCAGCCTTCCAAAGTGAAGGAAACTCAGGTGTTTCAGATGTGAGGATTGGTAGCTTCTGTTTCATGTAAAGAGAATATCTTATCAGTTTTTATTTTAGACTGTTGGTATCTTGGCATTTGCATGGAACATTCCCAGACGTCCCATCTGTGATGTCCGTAACTGCTCTTCATTTTTATTGCTGCAGGCCTTAGATCCTGTGTGAAGACGAGGAGAGGCTGCGGATAAGTGTCCTCATTTATTGGGGGTGGGGAGTAGAGCGATGAAGAGAGGGGTGTGTTGTTGGGGGTGTCAGCAGGTTGTAGGGTGGCGGGTGTTTGCGTTAGATGCCAGGAGTATTTTTTTCTGTCTTAGCACAAACTGGGAATAGATTTTTTTTGAAAGGGGTCTCCCAGTGGCCTCAAGCCAACCTCATGTTACTAAACCTGGAGCGGTTCATTCACACATGCAGAGAAAGAGAGAGAGAATGAAAGGCATGTTACCCCTCCCTGCTTTATATTCATGAGCCAGCAGTCTGTGTCTGAGGTACCATCTCCCATGGCAACCCAGGCGCCACCCCCATCTCTTTGTAGCTGGACGTATGAAAGCCATCTGTGTTTAGACCCTTAATCTCACACACCCTGCAGAGTCTATATGCTGCGTGTGTATTTTTGACCTGAAATTATGGCTGGAAATGATGATCTGGGGAACAAAGAAGGCACCAGACAAACATAAGCCTCATAACAAGTTATTTTAACATTAAATGCTCCAGTAATGATGGATGATGCTCTGTGTATGTGCTGTTAAGTAATACAAAATCAGCAATATCTTTTTTTTTCTTATGGTCTTAAAATCATCAGCCACTAAAAATAATAGACTCACATCGAAGAAGTTGGTTTCATGTAAAAGTGTTGAATTTTTTCAAAACACTGGAGTAACAAAAGCTACGTGAAGTGCTCACTTTTCTTAATTGGCTGCAGTTTTTCTCCAGAATCTGTTTTAAAATAATTTAAATGCTTATCCACAGAGAAGATCATATGAGTTTGTCTTCTCAAATCACTTTTTGCTGTTTTGTTGTTGATGTTGTGGCAATGAGTTCAGGGTTTCACCACCTTTCAACCACAAACACTACAAAAAAAATTGCTAACACACTTTAAAGACTCCAATTTATGGCAATTACTATTTCAAATTTGTCGATCAATCAAAAATAACTATTAAAAGAGGAAATAGCAATAAAAATAACTGTCAGTTGTAGCATTATGTTCATTATTTGAGTATATACATACTACATTTGGTAATGATTTAGTTTGTCACTCTGTCAAGTATTTGAGGTGGCAAATACTTTCTTGTGCAGTACATGTAACTACTAGATACTGCTAACATATTAAATCAAACATCTTTACACCTGCTTATCAAATATAGATTCTGATCAGCTCCAGGGAGTAGATGAGTGTACAATATGGGCACTTATCTGTGTGTCTGTATTTGTTGTAGACATATTGATTAGTTTTTATCAGTTAATAAATCGATACCCCATCACATGAACAGCCACACACAGATATATAGAGAATTATGTTTTAATAAAAATGAAAACATGATAGTGTAGAAAAACATGACAATATCAGTGACCTGAATGCTGGAGAATAACATAATGCAAAGACTGGACTGGATGAGTGATCATTAGGCAAAACAAAAAGGCAACAATTACAATTTCATAATCACGAGTGCTATTACCACTGAACAACATGACCAGCATCACACTTCCAGATAAGTTGTCAGAGGTTTGGTAGCACAATAGGAAAAAATACATTTCTGGTGATTTATAACTATTACATATTACAGAGAACAGCACTCATTCCTGTTATTTCTCTTAGTGTATTTAACATTAAAGTTCGTAATAAAATTGTAACAGTAATCAAATTCTGCATCTGTACATCACATTTAACACAGTTAACATATTTAGTGCCATCTTTTTGACAAATAGAAAACATACATGTTACAGTAAAAATATGTTAAACTAGCACAGTAAACACATAATTAGTGCACTTATAGCTCTTGCTATGATATTATAAGCAATTCATGTTACATAACAGAAAAGATACAAATGGCTAATCAGTTAGTAGTTTGTCTATTTCGAAAAATAGAATTAAAAGTTAGTGACAGTGTGTTTAGTCAGTAGTGATAACAGAAGGCCTCCAAACCAAAAACTGTGGACTCAACAGTGAAAAATCAGCAGATATTTTGTAGGCAAGCTGTCTTTGTGGCAGAAAACATAAGGGTTTTCATGATGTCAGGCCATAGTGGCAATTTATCTAAAGCTACCTGCCGAATGCTGGCAACTACTTCTAGACATTGAGTTGGTCGAATGGCCATTTTACCAAATGGGGAGCTACTGTTTAGTGGTCCTGCTCTGCTTGTAAAATGGTAACAAAAGACTTACATTTTGTATTTTCCTTCCTTTCTGGAACGCTAATAAACATACGTTTTTTCGCACCAGTGCTTTAGTAATCTTTGTTTCAAACGTCATCCTTCATTAGAATCTCTGGAGGTTTTATATTCAATAATCAGCACTTCACAGATCTAGAATGACTGAAATCTTAAAACTATCACTCTTAGACTTCAAATAGCTCTCGTGTGATAAATTTCATCTACCATATTATATTAGTTTTATCAGTGGTGGACTTCATGGAGGTATTAGGACAGAAGCCTTCAATAAGCTGAGGTTATAGCTTCTCTTCTGTTAGTCTCCCTGTGTCAGCACGGGAATGTCAATCTCTATGGCAGACATTCGTGAGCGGGTGGAGTAGCGATGGCCTGCGTAGCTGGATGCGTAGCCCTGTGAAGGAGCGTAGATTTGCGAGGGTGCATAACTCTGTGAGGGAGCGTAGCTCTGTGAAGGAGCATAGCTATAAGGCTGGGCGCCACCCACTTCTGTCCCGTACCCATCTGGAGCAGAAACCTGAGACATGTACACCTGGGGTGGTGCAGGGGCAACCACACTTTGTGCATAGCCCTGGGGGGGCATGTAAGGCTGTGTGTTGATCACTGTGGGAGGATTGAGGACCTGTGGTGGGAAGGGCTGAGGACCGTACACAGGGGAGGGAGGAAAACCATTGGCAGTGAGAGGCTGGGTGGACCCAGAGTTTGGCATGTTGGGCAGAGGCAACCAGAAGGGCGAAGGCAACTTTTTACACATACAGTACCACATGAAGATCAGCAGCGCGGCTAGCATCAGTCCCCCTGAGCAGCCTATTGATACATATACAGCAAACCCATTAGAGAAAATGTTGTCGTATCTGGAATTCAACTCCTTGGTATGGAACAAGAACCACACTGATGGTGCAATGGCGATAGCTCCACCCAGGAACAAGAACGTCCCAGCCACTAAGTGACAGCCTGCACTGTTAACCAGGAATCTAAGAGTTTTAATATCTGGCTCAGGCTTGTTTGAGCAACAGCAGGTCTTACACATCCCAGTCATGCACAGCAGCAAAGCTAGAGTGCCAAGCAACACTCCTGTAGGCAGGCAGAACTGCAGGATCCTCAAATCCAATTGGTCCACTTTAGAGTACCACTGGAAATGCAAGAAAATATGAATTATATTAAGATTATTTAGTACACATGAGAAAAAAATCAAAAGTTAAAGGTTTATCAAATAATACCTCTGAATCGTAGTAGTAGCATCCTGAATAGCCATCCTGTTTCACGCATTTACCCCACAGCCCATCATACACGCTGACATTCTTGGCGTTGCGATTGAAGGTAACAAGTCTTGTTATACGCCACTGTGGGATTAATGCTGCCACAGCAATCCCTCCCACACACAAAAAGGCAATGATGAAGGAAAAAGCGGTGGTAGCGTGGATGTCTCTGCATGACATGGTTGGGTGGTGCTGTCAGGAACTAAGGCCACACGAAAGTTCCTGTCTGAAGTAATGAAGTAAGGAAGTCAGACAGAATGAAATGTTCAGGTGTTCAGTAGAGAATCGGTGGCGTGATAAAATAATATATATAAAACAAACGTATTTTGTCTGTATAAAAAACTCCTAATGTTGAAGTTCTGTATATACTTGTATATCTGAATGGCCCCATTACTACTGAAGTAAGCTAACTGTGCCACAGACTGACCTAGCATTCTATTCACCACAGTGTGTGACTGACCCAATATCTGCTGTCCCTGAGAAACAATGGTCTCATTTCATTAGCAAACAAAGTCAGCATGACTTGATGGCCTAGGTTGCAGAGCGAGAGTGTCTATACTGCAGTGCATCACACAGACTGTACAGCCACACAATAAGCAATTGAGTTAGATGCTTGACCTTTATTTCTGTGACAGAATGTAGCAGTGCCTGACCACAACTATAAAGAAACATGTATATGATTGTATATAATGAAGTTTAGATATTTGCATTTTGTTGTAAAGCCAATAAATATGGCACAAAACACAGCTGCTTAGTGTATAAAAAATTCTGGCTGCACCTCAGTGGAGACCAGTCTATTGTGGAGTTGATATAAAATTTACTAATATTGATTAAAGCACTTCATAGCATAGCTCCTAGTTGTATTAACGAGCTGCAGGTCCTATACAAACCTAAGTGCTGCTTTTTCAACATTTATAATAAACTGTGGTTCAAATCTAAATGTGAACAGGCTTTTGAAGTCGATAACCCTCAGCTCTGGAGCTCTCTACACTATCTACTATATATTTAAGACCATTTTTACGACTAACGCCACCACACCTACACCATAGCTGGGTTAACTGTGTAATTACAGGTCGTCAGGAAGCTATAATTACATTTACCAGCTAGCTTAGCCAGATAGGCTAACTCAGTGGGTAGTTTGATTAGCTGCTATTAGCTAAATATTATGTTATGTACAACTTAAGTAATACCATCATAAATGAACAATTGTTTTGAACATACAACAGACCTCCTGTATGTACAGATAACGAATAGACTACTTGTCAAGCATTTAACCCAGATTAACATTAGCCAGTTAGCCGATGCTAAACGTTAGCATTACAGCTACCTGTTGCGTCCCCTCGACGTAAAACTCCGCCACGTTCATCATACGCTACAATGCCTTACATTTACCTTATATTTACCAGTCGTATTTACAGCGAGGGTGGTGACATTTCAGCCTGTTCCTCCTTTACACACTTGGACTTGTTGTTAAACATAAAACTACCTACTGTAGCACAACATATGAGCGTAAACAGGATGTGGCCTCAGGATTACGTGGAGGTGTTTCTGCCCTCATCGCTGTCTCACAGGCTGTTAACCCTTTCCTCTTGTTCCTGTTCACCAACACCAAATGGTGATTTCCTGCTATTGTTCCCGATAGACAGAGATTAAAGTAAAATGAATGATAGAAATAGAAACTAGGGAAATTAAAATAGATAAAACAATAAATTAAGCAAAAGGATAGGTGAAGACAATAAATAAAATATCCAATTTATATAGAAACATATTAAAGTAATTCCCTAAACCATAACTGACATTGTCATGCAACATTTGAGTACACTAGCAGACTCAATGTTCTGTTCAAATCCTTTTATAATGTATTTTAATAAAAGTGTGAGCAATTTAGTAGTCTGCCTTTTCATTTGATGTGCTTTGGTCCAGTGATGTGATGATTCTGTCTGTGCATGCACATCGTTTTAACAAAATGATACTACTTAGTATATGAAAATAGTACTATAGTACAATAGTACAATAAATATATAGATATAGATATAGATTGCTGATCAAGCAGCACATTTCATATAGCATCCTATGTACTGCTGCTCGCACACAGCTGCTGGATTTCCAGACCAGTACTTTAAATGCCATAATTTAAGCACCGTGATAATAAAAACTACACTGCTCAAAAAAATTAAAGGAACACTTAAAACACGTCAACATATCCTAGATCTGGATGAACGAAATCTTCCAGTTAAAAATCTTTATTCATTACATAGTGGAATGTGTTGACAACAAAATAACATAAAAATGATTAATGGAAATCAAAATCATTATCCCATGGAGGTTTGGATTCAGAGTCATACTCAGAATAAAAGTGGAAAAGTCAGATCACAGGCTGATCCAACATCTGAGGAAATTCATTAAGACAATTCAAAATGAGGCTCAGTAGTGTGAGTGGCCTTCATGTGCCAGTCCATAGCATCAGTGCCTTCATCATGCAGGAAGTGCCGACACACTGCAGCCACACGAGGCCTAGCATTGTTATTAGAAGGAAGCCAAGGCCCACTGCACCAGCATATGGTCTTACAATAGGCTTCCTAACTAGACAGGTTGATATCCCAGAAGTGTGATGGACTTGGTCTTACAATGGAATGACTATGTGTTCCATTTATATTTTTGAGCAGTGTATACGCCTCCTGGCATATACCTATGTATCACTGTGCTCTTCCCCACTTTTTAGGCCTTTGAGGAACTTTGACCTCACTCCTAAAGTAACATTCTGAACTCTGCATATCAGACAGTGCAGCATTTGTTTAATCTATACAACTGATTGATTTCAACTCTTCTTTTTCTTTCAGAGTGATGTTCACATTCACATGATATACAAATCTGCAGGGCAAGAGAGTTCTAATGATTTCCTTAATGGTAAGATCTTGAAATATTTAATGTGCAGTTACTATTTATGGACTAAAATCATGTGCATTTGTTCATTCTCAACAAAGAAATTGTGTCTGACTGTTCTGGAAATTGTTCCTGAAAGTTATCAGCAATGGTTTAATGTGTTCTGCAGGTGATCTTCCAGAGCCGCCTTTTCCCAGCCCTCCATTTCCTGGGTCGAAAGTTGTTCACAGGAGAAAAAAGAGACAGGTAGGACCCTGCTGCAGGTTAATTTGTTGGGAAATTCACTGTCAGCAGAGTGATGTTGATGAAATTATGTTGACCACTTATTGTTGTGCATCTGCGTATTTGTGTTTGTAGGTGTGTAAGATAGAGATATAATTAAACTCTTGATGTTGTTTGTCCAAACCCGATTACTGTGTTTCCCACTCGTATACTTTCTTCTTAATTCACAAAGCTAAAACGAGAGTTTCCTGCACTCCTTCTACACAATAGCTCTCCACTATCCTCTTCTTCTTTTTCTTGAAGTATTTACGTCATGAGTAGAGGCCTGCTTCCAGTCTTGTCCTTTCTCGGACACAGTCAGATGTCTGCAGCTATCTGCAGAACAGACACACCTGGCTTAACTTTACAAAGTTCAACCTTACTGATTTGTCATCTTGTTTTTTGTGGACACAGAAGACATGAGTTGATCTATGTGTTTATTCAGTGTGTTGGCCTGTATTTCTTAATACTGGAAGTTCTTGGTGGAGGAAGACTGAAAAAGGGTGTCTGTCTATGCTAAAACAGCGAAACTGTTTTTTTTCTCAGGCTCCACATGTGTCCCGCAGTGTAGAAGATGAGACCAAATACATTGAATTGATGGTGATCAATGACCATTTGATGGTAAGCCTTTAACTAGATATGGCATGACTTAATTATGACTGCACTAATATAATCTACATATATTAATGTTACATATTAATGGTTCTCTGAATAAAGAAGTGTGCACTTGATGTGTCTTGATGAATGAAGCAAAATGCAGCAAAAACAAATTTGTTGGTTTATCTATGTTGCCATCAATCTTAATCTACAGCTACACCAGTGCATTTCTAGAAGAATACTTATAAATAATCTTGTCAAGTTTCACCATGTTTCATTTCACTTTTCACTTATTTTTTGGAAAATGGGAAAATAGATTATAGCTAAGACGAAAGACACTGTCTCCTTTAAAGATGCATTTATGTTGTGTAAATAGATTTTCAAATCTTCTGTTTAATTTGCAGTATTACAGCTACACATTTTACATTATTTGTCATCCTGGTCGCTGTTGTTATGTCTTGTAAACCTACCACTACAAACTAGTGGAGGACACTTAAACAGATCAATCAGTTATGTTTGACATATCTATGTTTAGAAGTTAAGGCTGTCATTATCCAATATTTTTCTAATTTCATTAAAGGCTAAACCTCTAGTCTGTATCACAGTATAGGTAAGATTTCCTTACCTGTCCACAAACCTATTTGTTTCTACTGAAAATGCAATTCATAAATAAAATAAAACGTGGATTCTCATCGTACCATGTCGTACTATCGTACCGTGTAAAATATATGTAACATGTTGGGAACTATATTGATAACATCAGAACATGAATTGCTGAATAATTAAAAATACACCACAGTGCCGATGTTCATAAAGGAGCATGTCACAGTGCAACAGAGTGGTTCATTGATGCATTTTTAATAATTTGTGGACAACAGTGGATCTCTGTGACAAAGACATAAGTTACATCAGACTTAGGTATGATGTAGGTGTTTGTTAGCAGAACCAACTCATGGGATTCTTGACAATGCAAAAAATACAGCATATCACTACCTTTAAATCTCTGAGTGCTTAGTGTGAGACGCTGGGTAGGCTAAGTGTCAGTTTTATGAAAGTGCTTGCACCCTTTAGTCATGTCAAATAATATATTTTTTAAATCAAAATGTGCCTGAGTAGCATCCATTGTGATTGGAATAGATCTGTACAGAGTTTCAGCGATATCTCCAGTGGATTATATGTGCAAACATGGCTTATTTAAATGGCTCTCTGTGTGTTTCTCTCTCTCTTTCCAGTATAAGAAGCACCGGCTTTCCGTTGGGCACACGAATAACTATGCTAAGTCAGTGGTCAATATGGCTGACATGGTAAGAATTGTATTGATCCTCTTCTTGGAAAGCTTGCCACAAGCACTCCCAGGTATTGAAGCTGAGCACACATTGCTCTGATTTCTCATTTAACCAACCTCACTCTTTCCATTTAAAACCTCCCCTGGCTCATAATATGCTGCAAACAGCCATTAACCAGCCAGTCATGAGTTTTCAGGGTCCAGAGGACTGAGGCAGCAGTGGCATCTCAGCAGCACTGAGGCAGACATTTCAGTGTTTGATTATGTGTAGCCACATCTGTCCGCTGTGTTGCTGAAATCTGACCTGCTGCAGGGTCACGTCTGTAAGCTGATAGGCTGGTGAACCTGGAGAAAGGTCATGCTTCTCTGTTGCCCTTGAAGATGATCATATGAGGCAGGTTCTGTTGAGGAAGTGCACATTGATTTCCATGTAATGGCAAAGTTCTGTCGAATGTGATCAATAATTTGACCACATTCACAAGGACAGTAGTTATTGCAACTACTAATGTTGCAAATGCTTGTAAGGTACATGTAAGTATACAAAAAATGAACAAAGTTATAACACGTATATATTGTAGTCAATAAAACAATCCTTGTTTGCTTTGCTTTGAGCCTATTGGCATTCAGCTTAAGAGGCTCTGTTCTTATCCTACAGTGTCTGTCTAGCCCAGGAGCCCAGTAGATTTCCACCTGAAAGCAAATATTTTTATTTACCAGCCAGTTTGCTCCTGCTTCGTCCTTCAGACTGTTACCCTTGTTGACTTTGTCTAGCCACCTGTAATGTACTGCTGTCTGGTGGCAGGATCATTCGGCTCATTGCTCATACTGACTGTTTGACTGGTGTCATAACCAACAGCTGGAGATGGTGATGAATATGAAATATGTTTGTCGGTTTAATATTGCTATAGTCATACAAGAACTCACTAATAAAACTAATTAAACTGTAACTTAATTCCCCAGATTTTCAAGGAACAGCTCAATACCCGGATTGTTCTGGTTGCCATGGAAACCTGGTCAGCAGACAACAAGTTCAACATCGATGATGACCCCATGATGACACTGAAGGAGTTCATGAAGTATCGAAAAGACTTCATCAAGGAGAAATGTGACTCTGTTCACCTCTTCTCGTAAGTCTGAATAAGAGTGTTTTCTTGTGAACTTGGGGCTCAGCATGTTTTTATTTAACTCATACTTTCCTTTTTTTTACCAGAGGGAATCGTTTTCACAGCAGCTGGGGTGGAGCGTCTTACATGGGAGGAGTTTGCTCCCTCACTAAAGGAGGTGGAGTAAATGAGGTGAGTCTTAAACTACAAATGATTGAAATACAATTACACATCCTTCAAACTTTTTCTTTCAACATTTTGAAACACACCACTCTCCTCAAACATAAGCATAAATTCAGACACATTATACATGCTCTCTTTGCTCCTCTCAAATGATATTTTACTTTATTTATCAATTACTAATTTTTTTTTTGTATTTATTTTTTTTTAATATCTTTTCCATGTCTTTATTTCTGTTGTATTCTGGACTTTTGTTGCCATTTATTTAGTTTCACATGATAAATGAATAAAGCTCATTTGTAATACCACTTTTCACAATTTATTCAGTCTCCTGCTGATTCTTTCTCTGTCTCCTTATCAGTATGGGAAAACAGACGAGATGGCCATAACCCTTGCTCAGTCTCTTGGACAGAACATCGGCATCTTCTCTGACAAGAAGAGGATTCTCAATGGTAAGTAGTTAAACGTTAATGTCCTTTTTTATTTTCTGACAACACAACACACATTTATTCTTAGAAAATGAAAACTTATCAGTGTGTCTTTTTTTGTTTTTTTGTTTTAGGTGAATGCAAATGTGATGATCGTTGGTCGGGCTGTATCATGGATGATGTTGGGTAGGTTATTTAAATAGCAATTTCTACATCAAGTCACACATGGTCCTCAAGACAATGACGATTTTTCACAGATGCTGTTAACACACTATGTGTACTGCATGTCAGTGAGTTTCACAAACACGTTTTAGGAAAAATACCCGACTGGTATCAAATAAATAAATGAATCTGTGGTTTGAGATTGATAAGCATGTGAAACTTTTTTTTAGTATCATCAGAGTTTTCCCAATAAATATGAATCACATCAGTAGGATGCAGTGCTGTAGTTTGGGTTTAATGCCAACATTGTTCTTTTTTGTACAATCATGTACTTATTTTAACAGTTAACTCAAACTGGTTTAACAGTAAGATTTCAAGAAGCATTTCAAGCTGTGGACAATTTATGTTAATCTGAACATAAACAGACAACAAAAAATGTGGCTACTAAATAATTCCTTATGTATTTTGAGGTATTTAAAAGATAACTAAAAGTTATTATAAGTATGAACTTAATTACTCGCTTTGCAGTCAAATATGTGGGTCTCTAAAATGGCTTTTAACTATTCATTTATTCATTAGTGTAAATTTGCCTATTGGGATTGTTATTGTAGTTCTGAAATGAACCACTAGGTGTCAGTCCAGGGTTATTTTCCATATCTTATCATTGAGTTTGTGTAACTTCACTGTGTTTCTTTGGGCAGTATTGTAGTGATGAAGTAATCTGTTGCTTCCTTATATTAGAAAATGACTGATAAATCAGTCAGTGTATTATTTCATGTGATCAGTTTCCTGCAGCAACCATGACTGTGTTTGTCTTTAAGTGTGTCTGTGTACATCTGTGGTGCATATACAGTGATGTGCAGCTTGTGCCACTGTGAGCATTAGGGTGTGATTGTGTGTGCAAGATGTGTGTTTGCGTGTATACCCCTGTTCTTAAATCCTTCTTGCGTTCCCCCTCTATCCCAAATGGGACAGCAGGTGAGCAGAAGCTTGGCTAGAACGTTGCCTGTGCTGTGTTGAACCAGTTGGCTGCCGCGGAGGGGTTGTCAGTCATCACAACCTTTCCCTTTCCCTTTCACCTAAGAGCCCTGCAGCCACTGTGGCTCCAGCTTCTTTTATGATTTAAATGATGTGAACAAATACAGCTTTGGTGTCTCTTTATTACACACTGACTGTATTTTTCATTATCATTTTGTACAATTTCACACAGTCTTTATGTTTTTTCTTAGCTTTTTTGGTTGATGGCTGATCAACCAATATTTTTTTTTAAATTTGGTTATTCTGACTATTAAGAGGCTCCTACTCTCTCCTGCCATTTAAAAGGACTTCTCACCAGTTCTTTTCATCCATGTAAAACCGATTGAAACAGTCTGCAATGTCATTCCCATCTTAGGACAATATTTGTCTACCTCATTTCCTTGAAACAACACTACAATCCTCTGACACTCCCTGTCCAGATCCTGATGATGTGTCATGACAAAGGACAGGCAACTGTGTGCTTATTTAAGCCTGTCTTCTGGGAATGAGCCCAACCCAGATCTGTATCTTTTAGAATAACATTAATGGTATTTCAGACATTTGTATTCAATGAACAACTTCAGCCATGTCCATTGAAAGAGGTTTTAGATCCTCAGCACCTGCATGTTTGAACTGCCTAACCTGACTATTACTTCTATTTTCACAGGGTTTAGCAATTGTATGCATGTTTGTATGTGTGAGTTAATGTATGATTTGATCTGTCTGTTCATATACATGTTAATTCCTATTTATTGTGCGTGGCAACTTTCAGGCATCCTAAATCCTAACTATACCTAATACAAAGAGTACAGTTCCTAGAGAGAAGACATGGACAATTTGATGTCTGAACATACTATTATGGTCCAGTTAGGATTTGTATTCTTTATTATTCTTCTTTATTTCCTTTGTATTTTCTTCTCACAATCAATCCAGGTCAAAATATGTGTTTTAAAAGGTGTAACAATAAATCAGATTCTAATAGTCTGAAATATACTATCACAAAAACATGCTTGTCAAAGACGTGAATCACCTTGCACAATTGAGCAGTATAGCAAAAACAATAATGGATGGTGGTCCAGACATCGCCATGCCTCCTAACAATCATTAAGGGTAGATAGGCTGACTGTGAATGAATGAAGAAACAGCCAAGTTTTTCTCTACACATAGGATACTTAAGACAAAAATAAACATACATACTACACGATGGGATCTTTTGGAGTACATATTTTGATCATGTGGTCTTATGTACAGTGAAATAAAAGTGTAACTTATCATGTATGATAAATCATAGTTAGTGATAATGACATGGTGACAATTGTACTTCTACAGTACAGGATTTTGACATAATTCAACCCAGGCACAAACCTAACTTAAAACCTGGTCAGTTTATGAAATCATGCAATTCCTCCATCATCAATGCATCATTATCGTGTCCTTATTCAACCATCATCACTTTAGGTGGATCCATTTAGTCACATCACATATCAAGCTCTCATGAACTCGACGTTCAGCTCTCAGTGAGTCTGTCTGTTATTGTGTTGTTTGTTGTACCTACATGTGCTGCAGCATAATTAACGTTAACCTAGACAATCCAACAGAAAGTAATAACCTGTGCTGGGCAGGTTTAGGTCAGTGTCATTAAATGCATGAAAATGAATACATAACATTTGATTATAAGTGCACTAAAATACATTTGGTAAAATACTTAAAATGTTGACTAGGCTCCAGGTAAACGTGTCATCAATCCAGACTTAATATTTACTGCAAGTGACTCTCAGAGAGCATTTTAAATGATGATCACCCAGGCAGAGTTTCCTTTATGTTCAGAGAATCTCTGAAAATGTAAAAGAAAAATGAGGTGATTGTTTTGGGTGCAGAGTATCAAATGAAAATGCAATAACAGTTAAAAAGTGCAAATTTATAAATGCATCATATATCCATCTACATTTGGCACTCCATACACATCCTTACAAACTCAGCTATGCTGTATCTATTCCCATGTTTATTAAGGATCTCCTCTGAACTGTGAGTATGTAACTTGTGAAAAAAATGGATTTTATGGTGTATGGCTTCTCATGTTAGATATACAAACTTTATTAAAAATTGCTAACCTTCTTTGATTATATATAAAGATTTATCATGTTTTTGTTTAGCTTATATTTATATCATAATGCGTTTTATCATGCTACAATAAAACAATAATAGATTTTTTAAAAATCCCCATGAATGCACTCACCCATAATTTCAAACTAGTGTCATCTAAATGTTTGTTTTACTTAGTCTAACTTTTGTCTTTTGTTTTCCATCCTTAGTTATATTTAATGTTTTTAACTCATGTATGTTCAATTTTAAAATGGTAAAATACATAAAAAAATACAAAGCATCTATAGCATTGTCTGTAGAGTTTCAATTAAATGTGAGGAATGTAAAGTGTGTTAAGGCAGTAAAAACAAAATGTATGTTTTTTTTCTTTGCCTTTTGTGAAATGTTTGCCTTGCAATGCGTTTTTGGGAGTGAACACAAAGTTTTTTTTCTTCCAGTTTTATCTGAGGATGCTGTGGGTTCTGTTTTCACATTAATGACACAATATATATATTGTGTTGAACAGCTTCTATCTACCCAAGAGGTTTTCGGACTGCAACGTAGAGGAGTACCATAACTTCCTAAACAGTGGTGGAGGAGCCTGCCTGTTCAACAAACCTATGAAGGTACTTGACACATACACACTCACACACACCGTTTCGCACATTTAAAGGTGTATTCTGTGGTTTTAACTTTTATTTTGCCCCTCAGCTGTTGGACCCTCCGGTCTGTGGTAATGGCTTCGTGGAGCCAGGAGAGGAGTGTGACTGTGGAGGCCCAGCGGTGAGTTAGATGAGATTGGATGGATGCAAATAAGGTCTAAGTGGTGGTTTCATTAGCAAACAACAAAATCATCACCTGCATCAGATTTTTGACTAAAAGGAAGTTGTAGTAATGTTACTGGAGAAATCAAAGATGCATATAGCGTTAGCGGTTATTATTATTATACACTCACTCATAACTTTATTAGGTACACCTGTACAATGGAATGTCTGTTTCAAGTTAAACACTAAGAAATTATAACCTTGTTAAAGTAGGATTTATGGCAGAGCTGCTATGTTTTGCATTAATTGTACAGGTGTACCTAATAAAGTGGCCAGCAGGGGTATATTATTCTGTTTTAATGGATTGTATGATGAGCTTCTGTGCTACATGAAAGATATAAACATAAAACAACTTTCATCAAATCAAAAGAAGGCAACTGAGAGCACTTTCTTTTTGTCTGTTCTAGGAGTGTGCCAGAGAAGGAGAGAGCTGCTGTAAGAAATGCACCCTGACTCAAGGCTCAAAGTGTAGCAACGGATTGTGCTGCAACAACTGCCAGGTACAAAACAGGCCACAGTTACACCTTTCACTGTTTGTTTGGCAGGTATTAGGTAGAACAGACACTGACTGACCATGATGCGAAGAGGAGGCAGTAGCACATGAAGAATATTGGCTTCACTGTCTTTTGTTTTCTTCAGTGGCCATTTTTGATTTCCTTCTTTTAATTTGCTTTCATTTCAAAACACAAAGGTTTCCCCAAAATTACATTGTAGCTGTTGAATCAATAATTCCAAGCTGAAATAAACTAAATGAAATGTGTTCTTCCCAGTGCATTTAAAGAAGTAATATTTGAACACCTAAAAACCAACATGCGTGTAGGAAAATCACACTGTTAAAACTTGTTGACTTTATTATAGAGCAATATTTCAGTCAGGCAACATTCATCAGGCATTTCACACAGCAAATGACAACAAGTTTGCATATAAGTACATATAAACAAACCATGTACTCATGGAAAAAATATGTCAGATCAAGGGTTTGATGTTTGCTTGTGTAGATATAAATGTTTATCGAGTTGGTGGTGATGACGTCAAAAGGAAGGGGAAATGGTGCAGAGGATGAATAATATCTTATTAAAGCCCTGCTATTGTGACACAGACCATAATTACAAACACTCGCAGAGTCTGTTTAAAGCCTCATTGTATTGCTGCTGCAGATGGAGTTCATGGGGGTCGTGTGTCGCGATGCAGTAAATGACTGTGACATCCCAGAAAACTGCACAGGCAACTCAAGCCAGGTGAGTATGAGCTACTCTCACACAGTTTTCTACATATTTAATTCTAAACTACACAATCAGCATGTCACAGGATATGCAGGGCTCATACAGTAAATCAGAGCATCTCTGAAGTTGTCTTTGTTTTTTGCAGTGTCCACCAAATGTGCAGAAGATGGATGGCTACACATGTGAAAAGGACCAGGTGGGCTGTTTGAGAATGGCTACTCCATATTTTGCATTAAGGAAAGAAAGCCTCTGTGTGGCTCTAGGAGGCATTTTGACACTATAATTCTCCCTACAGGGTCGCTGCTTCAATGGAAGGTGCAAAACCAAAGACAGACAATGCAAGTACATCTGGGGAGAGAGTAAGTCTAATATTCAATAGATTTTGTTTTGACAGATCCAAAAAAAACACATGCATGTGCAGAATATCTTCCTGCATTAAAAACCTTTTTTGGGACACTTACACTAGATGCTGTTGTTGTTTCTGATTTGTGTCCCTCAGAGGCAACAGCAGCTGATAAGTTCTGTTATGAGAAACTCAACATTGAAGGAACAGAGAAAGGCAACTGCGGGAAGGACAAGGACACATGGATCCAGTGTAACAAACAGTACGTCAGTCATTTCTGAGACTGTAGCTTGTGCAGCTCTGACTCTTCTCTGCAACTCATCTGTGGTTGCACTTTCGTGTTTCAGGGATGTCCACTGTGGGTACCTGTTGTGCTCTAACATCTCACCTGCTCCACGACTGGGAGAGCTGCAGGGAGGGCTAACTTCTTTCTCAGTGGCTCGACACAGTGCTTCTCTTGACTGCAGGTACTAAAGAAAAACACTCCCTTTAGTCAAATGATGAACCATCAGTCTGAAGAAGGCTACTGGTAATGTTTATCTCTGCTCTAGTTTTATTCCATTGTTCTCTATATTTTCAGCAGTGAAAGTGCAAACGTGGAATCATGCATAATCCACTGTTCAACAAGATACAGCTTTCTGCACATATTTTCAAATTCACTATTTTTCAATACCATACTGCAGTATGAATCAATACCTTAACTGCTTTTCTTTTTTATGTAAAGAAGACAGTCTTCCTCTTGTTTAATGCTGTGTAAGTGACTCGGTTGTGTTTTATTGCTCAGTGGTGCTCACGTGCTAATTGATGGAGACACTGATCTGGGATACGTCGAGGATGGGACAGCCTGCGGGACAGACCGAATCTGTTTCAATCACAAATGTCTCCCCATCCAGCAGTTTAACTTCAGCACCTGCCCCGGAACCACCGACAAGACCATCTGCTCTGGACACGGGGTACACACATTTATAAGCACAAACAGTTTAGCCCAGGGGTGGTCAATCCAAGTAAAGATTCTTAAAAATTGTATAAGCATCTCCTTCATATTCTGGATAATAAAGTACAGGACTTATTGACTCACATATTAAGACAGTAATCACTCATGGACAACCTGTTAAATATTTTATCTGTTGCATTATTATATAGTTTTCAAATATCTTAATTGCTATGGGTTATTTCTTAAGTGATTTCTGGTCAGTCCTTACTATAATGTAAAGAAGGTATTTTCAAAGCATTGAAGCGTCTGCTGATCCACTTCCAGGTCACCTGCGTATGGAACAGAGCCAAATGTTTTTTTTAACTGTTCAATTTTTTTATGTACATGCTGCAGGTGTGCAGTAATGAGCTCAAGTGTGTGTGTTACCTGGGCTGGGCAGGAGAGGACTGTAACTCCACGTCTCCACTCAGTTCTCTTGTGGTGGGACCTACTACCTCAGTTTCAGGTAGAGCTGTACTCTCACTACCTGCCGCCTTGGGTCTTTTTTAATCCCTCTCCTTGACCAGTTCACTAGTGTTAACATGTTGTTTATTTCAAGCTTTTTGTTTGTTTGTTTATTATTCATTGCACTTCTGTTTTGTTTCTCTGTTGGGGTCACACCTGCTCATTAAGTCGAGCTGCATTTGTATTCACTGAACCATGCACGTCATTCTTTTTGTTTGCCATTATTTTCACACTCATTCTTTGTCGACAGGCTGATGTCTTTGACGGAGTGACTTGAGGTCAGATTTGAGTTCCTTTTTCATTGTATTTGTCCTGTCTTTGATGTTATTTTCTGGTCCTATTCCTCTCTTACCCCAACTTCAGCTCACCTCGGTCTGTTAATTCTGACTATAATAAAATTTACAAAAAGCTGTTTTGGAATGGGAACCTACTGCACATTTTCCCCTGAGATTAATGCTGAAGAGTGACAGTAGTTTGGTTGTTTATTCTCCCTTGTTCTCCTTTTACACCTCTCCCACTAAATGTACTGTGTTTTTGTGTTCCGCTGCAGTGTTTTGTGGTTTGTGTATCCCCATGTGTCCACATGATTCAGGAAACAAGAGAAATGCATCCAATTAACACACATTTGGGTCTACACTGCCCTTTTTTCTCCTCTGTTTCTCTGTCTCAGGTATCACCAGTACAAACATCATTGTCGGGGCCATTGTAGGCTCCATCCTGTTCCTTGCCCTTATACTCGCTGTTACAGCATGGTGCTACAAGTAAGTGTACCTGTAGCCTGCAAGTTTCATGGTTTTTATCATCCCAACCAGTGGTCAGACCAAAAACTCTGAGGGGTTCACAATTTGTGACATTATTAGTATTATAATTTTGACAATTTGTGACATTATTAGTATTATAGATTGATAAAAAGCACACAATTATATTCATTATTTTAGACTTTCCCCCTATGTTTTTGTCAGTTACAGTGTTCTAGACCTTAAGGGTTTCTAAATTTCCACTAAGTTGGAAGTTACTGCTTTATATTATGATATTATGATATCATTGGGCTGAGGATACTTTCATTTGTTTTCACAGGAGCTACAAGCAGAGACGTTATGTTGAATCTGAGGTTCACAGGAGATTCTGCCGGTTTGTTCACGTTAAAGCAATTTTCATCTGAAGTTTTTGCTTTTGAATTTGTTTTAAGAGTCAGTGTTCTGTCAGTATGTTTTTTTTCACACAATATTTTTGTATAAAACCATATGTGGGGTTTACAGGTTTTATTGAATGTCTTTTTTTCTATCCTAAATAACCCAAAACTCAAGTCAGCTGTGTGAAACACAGTACATTGTACTGCAAAAGTACAATGTAGTGGAAGAAGTACCAAGTACCAAGATCCTTACTAGTGCAGGTGTACTGTGTTACAATCAATAGTCTTGCTCTCAAATTTAACTTTAGCAAAAGTGCAGAAGTACTTGTAATCAATAGTTGTGTATGTAGGTAAAGTATCAAAACTATGCATCAACACAAAATGCCCCCATTATACTTTTTAAAGTTTATTACAGTCTTATTGTTGGTAATTCTAACTAACTACTAGTGATAAACACTTAAATCTATAACAAATAATTTTATATGCATGCTTTATTTGCTTTATATCACATGTGTTGGAGTGAAAGTACTTTTAATTTACTGGAGCAGAACAATTAAGAAGCGTTAGAAGTATCTACTTACGATAATTGCTGAAAAGATCACTGTAAATTGCACGAAAGACACCCACGAAGCTGTCCTGACTAATAGTTGTATTTTAAATATCCTGCACATACGTCTGTTTTTAGCAAATTGTGAAAAACAGTTCTAGGAAATAGTTGCTCAAGTTAACATACTCAAGGCTGGAATATTGTAATAGACAGCAAATTATAAAAGTAATAATCAAAATGTACATGTTAATACCATAAATGCAGTTAGAGCTAACTTGTAAGAATATCTGAAGATAAATATATATTGTTTTGACTATTAGTTCCTATCTAAAGGTATTCCTCCATATTTCCAGGCAAATGCCTCCAGGTGACTATGTAACAAAGCCTGGGGATGCTGATTCCTTTTACAGTGACATGCCTCCAGGTGTCAGCACAAACTCCGGCTGCAGCTCGAAGAAGAGGTCAGCCTGCCTGTCTCACCTGCAGATTTACACGCTGTCCTTCACCACTCCTTCCTTGCCATCCATTTCTCAGAACATCTCACTGTTTGGCTTCAGGTGTGCCATCTCATCATCACTCATTCATTCACTCGCTGGCTATTGTGTGTGCGTTGCACCAAATCGCTAGTGCTCAGCGTTCATGCGTGTTCACGCTTTGTCATTATCATGGCATTTGTTATTTGTTGTCTCTGCGAAATGAACCAAAATGCTCAACATGATGAACATTTTGCCAAAGGGAAACTGAGCAGAAAACAATCGTACTACTCAGTTTCATGTCACTTATTGTTGCCATCTGCTACAAGGCTGTTCTCATCTGTTCCTTCATTTGCCTCAGGCTTTCCCATGTCTCTACATCTGCAACTAGAGCAACACATCATTTAATGTATGTGTAGCAGCTCAGAAGGACACTACACTACACTGACAATAATTATGTCCATAATGTGTGTGTATGTGCATATGTATGTAGATCCAATGGACTGTCCCACTCATGGAGTGAGAGAATCCCAGATGCCAAACACATCTCAGATATCTGTGAAAATGGGCGACCAAGGAGCAACTCATGGCAAGGTAACATACAAATCATGAAGAGGAAATACAATAGTTGTGTTTCTCTTGCACTGAATTTCAGCAGAGTGACTCATATAAAGGGACTGAAGTGTGTTTGTTTCCTCGAATCACATTCAGGAGAAGCTTGAAGAAAGAGGTGATTCTTTCGCTGACTGTATTTAAACCACTGAAGTGCTGCCTTTTTCCTGAATTTGTTTTAGAGAAACCAACACAGCGCAGCCCCACTCATACATACTCTCACTTGCATTAAACACCGCTCTCAGTACATATTTTATATGCTATATAATTGTATTAAAGTTTGTTAATGTACTGTTTCTATCCAGGAAATCTGAGTGGTAATCGCAAGAAGCTGAAAGGAAAGAAGTTCCGTGCTCGTTCTAACTCCACAGAGTAAGTTAGTTAGAGTAACTGGTTATGTTGTAGAAGGGATATGCAAAAAAAGTAGTGGGAAATGTGCTTTTTAAAGGATAAATCATGTGTTATTCTTTAATTACAAATATTTTTGTCAAAGAATTCTATTAAAAGACTGAAATAATCTTATAAAATTTACTTTCTTTTCTGTGGCCCTGAGCCCGAAGCACATTTATTCCTATTTAAAACATAAATCTTTAAAAACATGTCACAAAGAAAAAGTGTAATTTGTTTTTTTAAAAAAAAAGGTTCAGTACTTTCCTTAAACAACTGGGCAACATTACTGAATAAGGTGTTAACTATAAACAATGTATTTGTTGGGATCTATTTTCACCTGTGAATTAAAACATGTGAACAGTGTGAACTCTAAGCTCTTGTCTGGCATGTGCGGCTGTTCCGTAAATCAAAATATGTACTTATAGCCTGAGATGCATTGAAGTAGTTGCATTAATGCCTGTTGACTGTGAATGTACTATTAACTGTGTGCATCCTCCCAGCCTGGCGCATTGGTTTATTTGTGGGTCTGAAGGTCTTGGCATTTGAAATAGTCTGCAGTGCACTTGTTCTAATTTCAAGCATGAGACTGACTGAGTGGTGAGAAACCAACCGCTTGGAATGATGTGACGTGTAACCAATATGCAACTGAGCCTGTAACACACGACACGGTTGTTTGTGATTTTCATGATGCTGTTTTCATCTGAAACCACATACAGGTCTGTCCGCCATCTCCTCACCATATTCTCAATTGCATCTTGGTGTTTGTTCAGGATATCTTTGCTCTGCTCTGCTTTCCTAAAATATTTCCTCTCCCTCTCTCCTCCCTCCTACACTTGCTTATTTCTGGAGATTTTCTATCCTTTTTATTTCTTTTCCTTCCCTCCTTTTCTCTCTTGTCCCTTTCCTTGTGTTGTGTCCATCACCCCCGTCCCCTCCTACAGGTATTTAACCCCTCGCTTCAAAACAGAGTTTTATGATGTAACTAAATGGGTAGAAGATGTGAATAAAAACACTCAAGGACCTTATCTTAGGTATTACCTCAGACCATGTCCTGTACCCCACATGCTTGTCTGAACCCCCTTTTGGTTTGATTCTTTTGCACTGGTCAAAGAAACCAAGAACTAGTTCTAATCTGGCCTTTTTTAAGTAATATTAGCAAGAATGTGTCATTGACAGCTGGCATGTTGGAACTTGGAGTTCCTAAAAGGGGTTGGTGCTGAGCTCTTGAATAAAAGAAGACAAAGGGAAGTTTTTTCGCTTTACATCATATCATAGTTTCGCCCAGTTCACATTAAGAGATTGTCCTTTTTAAACAGATGCATTTTACTTTGCAGATTTTTTTTTCTGGCTGTGGTGTATTTATGCAAAAATGGCACCTACTGCCTGTGCTAGTGTTTATTAGTCATTATATTAGTAAATTCTCCTTACCCCCTCCTATGCTTCCTCCCTCAGTCTCATTTTACTTCTGCATGTTCAGTGTTGTCTTGTTAGTGTCTGTGTGTCGACCCTGCCGTGTTCCCAGTGCCCTCCACATCAGTGTGATGTCATTGTCGTGCCAACCTTTTCGGTGGTGCTACTCTGACATCATCACTGTGCTGCTGTGACAAACTGTAGACCGCATTTCTGATTGTGCTCAAGGTCTATAGATAATCACAAACACAATGAGGAAGCTCACAGGCACGCTGCCACTGTAGAGGTTTTGGACCCATGTTGGTGCATCAACCAGTTCTTTACTTCTGCAAACTAAATGTGGCCAATGAGTCAATTAACACTATATTCTATAACATTCACTATGCCCCTCACTAAGCACATTTCTGCCTTTGCCATGTGATAAAAAAGAGAAAAAGTCAGAAAAACTGGAGAGATGTGGATATTTATGTCAGGGAGCCCTTGTTCCAGAAGTGAAACCTCAAAGTTTTCCTTTATGACTGCTTGATTCTTATTAACTGAAAGTAGTTATCATCTATTTGAACAAACTTATTTTGATACTTCATACTAAAAAGGCTTCATAATCCAAACCAGTTTTGTGGACAGTTGAACAAATAAGGAATCTACCAGCTCTACATGTCAAAATGACTACTGTACAACTGCGTCAAATGCGTCATTACATTTTAGAATCAAAAACTAAAAAACATTATGATAATACATAATAATAACACCAACAACCATAATAGTGCAATGAATGTATTTCTTTTGGTAAAAGGGGGGTTGGCTAAGCAAGCTGACTGAGCCATAAAGTTGAAAACACAATGAGGTCAAACTAGAACTATGTTAAGAAACAACCTAATCACCAAGTTTACACTTTTATGTCCAGTGACAGTGGTAGGTTAATATAAACAAAAATGTTGATTCACATAGCAACAATATGACAGACTTTAATGTTGTGAAATCTTCTCCTTGGTATCTGCCAATGAAGCTCCTGGGCCTGTAGCATTTTCACTCTCTGACACAGCAAACAAAGGGGAAACTTTTGATTTCTTAGAAAATTATGGCCACAACACATATTTACCAAATCAGCATTTACAGAACTACTTGGTTTTGAGGGTTTTATAAAAAGTAGTTCTGGAACCAGTAGCTCAGCTGACTTCTCCACTCTTTCCATTACAGCCAGGTACTTCATGTCACTGTGTAGCAGCAGTAGTGCAAATAAGCCACTGTATATGGGGCAGGCTTTCTGTGGCTGCTTCATTGGACTACCTCTGACTCTCCCAGTCTGTTGTTCTTACCCAGCTCCGGTCTGGTCTGTTGTCCCAGTCGCCTCATCATACACACTGTTCCCAGCATTCTTCATTTAAACACACAATCATTTCTAGACTACACAAAAGCTCAGCTCAACATAGAAGTCACCTTTAGCAGCATGCTTTTTTTGCCAGTAGCTAAAGGGGGATTTTTGCTTGTTCTGGCCAATGGTGTTACAGTGCTTGATGAGCTAATGCTGTGGCAAAGTAAAACCTGCAAGTTACAGGAAACTAGGACTATGCTCACACCGCTGCTGGGAACCGTGTACTGCTGTGCAGGGGCTGCTCCTAAAAGCCGAGCTATGGTCACATGTTTATTTTGTAACAGGTTACATAATCTGTCTAGTGAGCAGCAAAAAGAGCTTTTAAGAGCAACCTGTCTGTGCAGGAAGGTGAAAACTGATAATTAGAGCAGCTCAAGCGGGATGTTGCCCAAAGTCACAGATCTAACATTAGCTCGACTTCCTGGATCTAACCTCATTTATCCATCTGTGTCTTTGGCCAACTTATCCTACACCAACTGGAAAAGAAGAAGCACTGTTTAATGGTGTCCTGTTCTCTCCTTCACAGGACGCTATCCCCTGCCAAGTCTCCCACCTCCTCTACAGGATCAATTGCATCCAGCAGGAGGTATCCATACCCCATGCCCCCTCTCCCTGATGACCAGAGGAAAGCCAACAGGCAGAGTGCCAGGGCAAGTATCCATCATGAACACATATTTTTAAATCACATCATAAAAGAGATTTATGATGACAGATTTGAAATACAGTGACCGGTCCGCACAAGAGAGGGCAGGTCATTACGGATACTGAGTATTTTAATATTCAGCTGTTGATCTCAAAATGTTTTCACAATATTTTTTATAAGAGGTGTCCAGACAAATCTGGTGATGGTGTGCAAGGTCACTGTTTCACCAAAGAACACCGAAAGTGAATGTTATTGTGTGTAATCATGTTATGAATGAAAGGTGGGAAACAGCTTTTTTTTTCCCGTGTTTTAGAACAAATGTGTGTGTCTGTGCACACCACCTTTATATTGTACAGGTAGTATGTGTAGTTTATTCGCAATTATTGGTTTTACGTTCACTGTACATTATTAATGTTTGGTTGTTAATGCACAGGTTGTTAAAGTTGTGAAATTAGGTGAGAGGAGTCAAAAAGTGGTAAGTGTTTGGGTTATGACTTTGTGAGACATACAAAGGCCACACATCTATCAAGTTAGGACATTATCACACTGATGTTAGATAAGTCATTGGTTAAATGTGTGATACTAAGTCTCCATAAAAGTTTCATCTTGTGATGTGTTCATAACATTGCTAATGAGATCATGATTAAAAACATAAGCCTGATGTTATTTGTCTAAAATAATAAATACCTTGAAGTACAAAGAACTAATCTATGTAAATCAGAAGATAATTGACTGACCAATGGTGAACTGTGGCAGATGTTAAAAGGTCTTTTCTTTCTTTCTTTTATGCTTCCCCCTTCCCTTATTTCTCGTTTCAGCTGTGGGAGACTTCAATATAACGCGTCTTACCCACTCTACAAAATACCCGAAGGAACTACACTTGTCTCTCCTTTTCTATGAATGAAAAAAAATCACAAAATGAAATAAAATTGACTCTAAGCAACTAAAGAGAAAGAGAGAGAGCCCCCCCACTGGAGTGGAAATAGGCAGAGTTAATGTGCACATGCATCTCTGAGGCTGTATAGCCAGACATTCAGTGGATCTCTACAAGACAATGCTGAGTGCCGTCGGAGAAACGAGCTCCAAATCCACTCCAGATCAGCTGGAGCTCAGACTGAGCTGTTCCCGTCTGCTTAGGCCTCAAATACGGGACTGAAAACCCTGCCACTCCTGACCCTGCTACCAGTGCTAAAACCTTAAACCTCATCATATCCTTCTCAGCTTGCCTCTCGTCATACTCAACGCCACTATCCCTCGAGTTGTTCAAGCTCCTCTCTGAAACAAGCAGCGGAGCCAGGAGCAGGTCATCCATCACACTGCATCACTGGATTTGTTGCATCATTTTGACGCACGTGAATTACTGTAGAAACTCCAACACAGTATGCATGACACAACCCTGTTAATCAACAACCTCCTCCTAGTAAAAAGACAAGAATGACATCAGTCTGACCTGAAAGGAAAGCATGCGAGGGGACAGTGATTTTATTCTTCCTGTAAGCTTTGACAACTTCTCTCCACTAGAGGTAACCCATAATGTATCACCAGTTATAGCCCACTAACCTATAACATGGACGTTGCCACGCCCTGTTTATCTTCCCCTTGATTTGTTTGTCCGTGTGTAAATATGTACAGTAAAAAACACAGAGAGTATGTTTTTGCTTTTATTTTGAAGGAGGATCTTTTTCCTGCTGTAATGTGTTGTAGACAGAAGCAGCTCTCTGTAGATAAATGTAGAGACCCAGCAATCGTTCTTTTTGTCCACATTTTTCCTGTGCGACTGTGATCTCTATAGCTTTCTCCATCCACAGCAGAATGTAAAAGTGTTTCGATATTATCTCAGCACTGGTTTCATCCAACTCCAGGGGAAATACAGACATTAAGTGAGGATGTACTGATGGAGCTGCTGATTGTGTCACAGTAAGAATGTTACTGAGATTGTATTATTTAACAAAATTTCAATTGTTACACAGGCCAGAATGAGCTGAGATGTGTTTGGTGTAGTTAGAAATGCCACTTCACCCATGGGTGGTCCCATTGATAACGTTAAGGTGCATTTAGTTTCCCGATTCCACATTTGGACATTTGAGACGAGTACATAAGGTCAACGTGAGGTCAATAATGTGAGTGTGGCTGACAACCTAACTCTGCAAGAATCTGGAAACTGTCATTGAAATGTTTATTTTGGGTATAGCTGTGACGACTAAGATATTTAGCCTTGTAAATGATTAACTATGCTGTACAGTGCTTGCTGTTTGAGCTTGTGAAGACCGACAGCATGACAGTTCTATATCAAATTAAGTTATTTCTCTGGTAGGCTATTTGTGAGTTCATAACGGGAAGTGAGCATGTCACTGAAAGACTTTCCCATCATTGCCTAGCGCTGTCTTAATGGGTTTGTGTACCACAGACTATTCCGTTTTAGCAGAGTCATGGCAGCAAGTCACAGGGTTTAAAAATCACTGGCGATTTTGAGCACCAGTGTCGCTATTTAAGGTCGACTGTTGTGGAACAAATTCTGTATCACTCCCCAAAAGCAAGTTCTTTGTAGTTACAATTCATTGCTCTACCTTGTGTAGAAACTGCTGTCCTGTTTGTCATTTTACTGTTTAGTTTTTGTTGTTGGCACTTGTTGATTTGTAATTCATGAATGCATTAGGACTGTATAGGTAATATGATCACAATATTCGACTAATATTGCTACTAGTATCTTTTTTTAGTAAGTACCTTTGTAATGTTCACTTTTTTCTCAGCATTACGTACAGCAACTACCAGTATTCCAACAGTAATTAAGTGCATTATTGTAATTGTGTGTTAATGAGTTTGAATGAAGATATGTTGAGTTTTTTTTCCGGCATAGTCTTAGGATGTTCCTCTGGCACGTGCTGACTTGTATCATAAAAGTTTGGACACAGGTGATTTAAATGAAATCTGAAATGGGCTCATGATTTGCCTTCTACCAGAATGTCCTCTTCAAGTATCGCTCATTGGCCCAGGCTGAGGAAAGCATTGTCAGTGAGTAATATTTTTAACATCATGATACCGTGCTAAAGCGAGACATTTCTCCAGGTGTTATGGACGTTGCACTGTATGACACACTGAGGACGATGTGATTTCTGAGGTTGTACAGCTGTCAATCTTCCTGTAAACATATCTGCTGGCTCTGCCTGTGCACACCGGACTAACAGATGCTAGTGTGAAGATTCTGCCAAACATCCCCACAGAGGAGTCGTCCATCTCTCTCAGGCCAGAGACTTGAATGTATTTGTGTACTGGAGCACACCAACCACTCAGTCTCAATCACGTAGTCCCGTCATGTCAGACACGTTGGCACTGTGCTCTGGGAACCTTAAAAACCCAACAACATGTACCAATTCTAATCTAAATACTGCAGTTGCTGTCTTTTTTTTTTATTTTTGCCTGTATGCTGTACAAGCTGATGATGCAAAAATCAATCCTCATATTTTTCCCCCTCTTAACCATTCAGTATTGTAATATATTTAATATAAAATAAAACTTTCTTCAACACACCTGTTCAGCTTTACTATTAAACTGCCTCCATTTATCAGTGCAAACCTACATAGAACACACACACCAATAAACATGTGACATAGATGAAACACAGAAAACTGGTTTGATACATGCACCTCTTTCATGGTTGCCAAGTACATTCTGTATCATTTAAGATGGTGGCTCATCCGTGGTCCTCAAGGCACACTATGCTGCTGGTTTTCCAACCATCCCAGTCCTACCTACTGCTGATTACGTGAATCAGGTGTGTATAGCTAATCAGAAGCTGTAAGGCATTGATAGCTGGAAAAAGAGGGCAGTGTGCCTTGAGGACCAGGATTGAGAACTACTGATTTTAGGCATCTGGCTCTAAGGCTGCTGCTTGAGCCTTGTGTATATAGCCATACAAATCAGCTTCAAATAGCTTTTTACAATGGATCATCTCAAAATTAAGTCCTTGTTTTGATGACAGTCTCTCACCACTTAAACGGCTCAGTTTCAACTTGTGAAGCTCTAACACTGGATGTTTTGGCTGTGGGAGTCAACAACAAAGGTCGTCATTTTTCATTCAGGTCTGCACTGAAGCCAGTGTCTCTTGCCCATAGGCAGATCATGTTCACCTCCACAGTGTTCTCGTTCGAAAGCTCGAACTTCGTAGCAGAAAGAAAAGACTCATCCATCAGTGCAGACTTGAGGTTCCACTGAAATCTGAGGTGTCCATTTATATCACAAATGCTCATGTGACTGATACCTCAGTGCCTGCAGTCGTTCTTGATGGATGGCCTTCATAGCTGTGGCTGAATCTTCATCTAGCGATTGTCGAATGCAACTTTTCAAATGTTCAATGCCAAACCCCGTGGTGGCAGAGACAGGAACCACATGTCTGAAGGTGATGTAGTTCTTTGGTACCATGTCATCAGGCAACAGATGAGAGAAATCTGGAAGTGTGAAAGAAAAAAGTCTAACTAAACAACCCAGTAATATCACTGTTATGAGCAATAGATGTGGTTGTGATTCTGTTTGTTTTATTGATCTTTTTCTTCTCAAAAGTAGTCCTAGTTATAACTTCCTATCTACATCCAACTTCTCTACCTGCCTTTTCACTCCAACACTACTGTATCACTCACTCACAAACTGCAGAGAAAGTGGAATTCCGATGCAGTAAAGTAAAAAATGTCCAATGCAAATAGATGGAATACAGGTTAACACTTAAGACAGTTTTTCTAATGCATTTTTTGTGTGTTACTTTTTTCTCATAAATAAATGTTTAAAGGTGAGGTACAGGTTTGTCTGTACCTGTATAATCCACTTGTTTAGAAACATACATATACAGAATGATTTCACAACCAAACAGGAAAGGAAAAATGACTATGTGCTGATAGTTCACCTCCTTAGTGCATTTATGGGTGTGCCAAATGGAATAATTGCTTTTATCTACGTATGATGAGACATAAAATTCAAGGGGAATTTATAATGGAAGTGCAACTCTACAGAATGACTTCTGTACATTATGTCAAGACTTCTGCATGACATTCAATGTGATGCTGATAGATTTTGGTGCGATGAGGTGTGTTTTTTAAATTGTACTTTTACGTCTATTGTTAATTCAAATTCAAAATCAATTCAACTTTACCATCTGGACTTTGTAGTTGGTCTTTCAGTTCTTTTAGTTTGTCCTCAGCATCGGGCAGGTCCATCTTATTCACCACCAGTAGAGCAGGTTTCAACACAAGCTCCTCTTTGTACAACTCCAATTCCTTGAGGCAGAGAGGAGGAGGCGATAGAAAGATGGAAGAGGTAAATAAAAAGTGCACAAGGCAGATATGTAAAGATTCAAGTCAGCGAAAACAATGAGTCAAGAAAGTAAAGACACCATATAACTCTTTAGACAGTCTCACCTTGGTGAGAAGTTGTACAGCTTCAAAGGCTGACCTAAACGGTGTTTTACTAGCCAGCTGGAAACCAAAGACATCTACCTACGGCCAGACAAAAACAAGCAAGATGACTTCCACATTAAAATGTAATATACTGTATATAAAAGGCAGCTCATGTACTTGTTACTACTCACCACAAACAGCAGCTGCTTGGTTCTCTCCACATGTTTTAGGAACTTATGGCCCATTCCTTTGTTTATGTGAGCTCCCTCAATCAGACCTGGAAGATCAGCAACAGAGATCTACCAGAAAGACAGAACTCTAAGAACAGCACATAAAAGTGTACTTGTCATTATATGATAGTTAAACATGGTGCATGAAGAACTAATATGCATTTCCATACCTGCTTATAATCTTTGTACATCACTTTGCCGATCTCTGGCTTCAACGTTGTGACTGTGAAATAAAGATTTTAGAGAGACAATGTTAAATATCACCTATAGATGTACCAGAGAAAGTGTGCATAATTTCTATGTACTTACAAGCATAACTGCCAATCTCAGGTGTGGCTTTAGACAAGGTTGTCAGGAGAGAGGATTTTCCTGCATTTGGAAACCTGATGGTGATTTCAATAAACATGTTTTTGTGATATTTGTGAAAATTCAAGTCTCAGATAAACTGAACAAAGTATGTTTCTGTTCTTACCCCACCAGGCCCACATCAGCAATAAGTTTGAGGTCCAGACGGATGTGTTTAAGCTGGCCCTTGTCAGGCTCAAATGCAGAGTGGAAGGAGCCTCCACGTCCTCCCTTTGCCACCATCACACGATCTCCCTCAGCATTCAGCTCACCTTGAAAGGAGAATGAAGCACTTTTCATTGCAACATTAGCTAACTTATATACCGTGTGTGTATACACATATAATTTAAGTTAAATAATAAAACTGTAAAACTGCATCACTTGTTTAAAAAAAAGGTACAAACTACAGGAAATTACCAGACATACCAAGTTTTCTGCCATTATCACAGGTGACAGTGATGCCAACGGGAGCAAAGATCTCTTTGTCCTTCCCCCTGTCTCCTTTCAGAGCTCTAACACTATCAATAAAAACATTTCATGAGCTCTGACTGGCAGGTATAGGAAACATGAATCAACATGATTTCTGACTCAGAACTTTAAAGAAAGCTCTAAGTAGCATTTTCTAGAAACTAACCTGCTGTTGCCTCCTGTTCCACCCACAAAACGTTTCTGGGGATACTTATCCTTGATATTCTTCAAGGTCATGTTCTTTGTGGCCACCACCCAAACATCTCCACCATTCCCTCCCTGTCCCCCAAGACGGGGTAAACCCATGCCACCACTGCCTCCACGGACATACAAACGGAGATTGTCCACAAAGTTTCCATACTGCAGAGAGATGCAATAAGAGTTAGTCGCTTTATTCTAATATCAAAGTGGAAAACACCACTAATAAATCACAAATGAGTCAGACTGGATCTGCCACTAAAATCCTAAGTTAAAAAACAGTTTGAACTTTTAGAAACTATATATGTATTAGAGGCCCCATTATGGTAAACTTTGTGTAAGATAGTCAAATATTTTTTGTCATGCTCTCAATTAGGGATTGAATATATTGTTCTATTAGTAATACTGTCTAGCATTTATGGTGTTATTCTAGACACAATTTGTAGCTGAGTGCAACTGAAACCCTCCTTCTCATTTTGTGAAACTGTAATTACACTGTCTGACAAATTCCCAACTCAAGGTCCACTTATCATGGTCTAGAACTTTCAGCTTTCATTATCATGGAGCTGTTTTGACAAACTGCTATTTCCAAGGTCAAAACACACTTGGATGCTAAACTCTGAAGCAAGCATGAAGTACAAGAAGTCCTAAAGGTTCTATGAATTTTATCATGATAGCTACTGTGCTCACAGATAACATCCATCTCCATGAGCTCAGGAAAAAGGTAAGTGGAGTTTGAGTTTGGGATTTTTCAAGTGAGCAATGAACAATGAGCGTTTATAATTATGCTACTAACATTACTAATATAAAACGTCACAACAAGTGTGAACACACGGTAAAACATTGTGATTAGGATATTAAAGTTGGGAATATTTGTGTTAATATTAAAGCACCAGTCAGTCAGTACTGATGTTTTGAAAAACGCTGTTAGCAACAGTCATACCGTGAAGCTAACTAGCTAGCCAATGTCACTTTGACAAACGTTAGCGAACCGCTAACCTCGACTAAACTGCTTTCACGAACTTAAAATGTGCTCTACCACAGTGCTTACCTTCCGCAAACAGATTCTACTGAAGTGGACCATCTTCAGTGGCGTTTATTGCCACTTTTCGTGCTGTTGATGAAGATAGCGGCTAGCAGACATGTGTTTGTATGAAGGACAGGAAGTGTTGGGTTCTCTCAGCTGATTGGCTGCTGTTAGACAAAGAGGCGGGACTAGACGGCAATGGGCTGCTGCAGGTGAGCGGTAACTAAGTACAGTTACCCAAGTACAATTTAGTGGTTACAAGATTACTTCATTTTATGTTGTTATGTTCTCCTCTGCAGTCAAAAGGTAAATATTAGTGGTAAGTACTTAAGTACTGTACTTCTTTAAAGGTTTTTCTTTTTTACTTGAATACTTCCACTCTCTGCTACTTTACTCCACCACGTTTATTTGATATCTGTAATCACTACTCATCTTTCGGAGTCAGACTTTATTGATCTCTTCACGAGCAGCACGTAAAGTAATGCGAATCATAACGAGGTTTAAATCGCATCAGAGCAGAGCATAAAGTTACTGAATCACATAAACTCTAGTCAAAGAAAAGCGATTAAAAAAAGTAACGAATCAATCATTGTAATCAAGTAAAATCCTATTCATTCAATACTTGTCCCACCGCTGTAAGAGACTATAGTTACTACACAGTTAAGTGATAATAATGTTAACTAATTACCAACAACAGCTTCTGTATTGTTATATTATGTTATTACATGTTGTCACCAAACTCAGTAGTGATGTGACTCTTTGTGTGGTGCAGCCTGGTGCTGCATGTACAGTAGGTAGCAGGGATACATTAGCTTTAATCAGTGCAGAAACAACCATGAGCAGTACATTTGCGGTGCCTCCACTTTAATCCCGCTGTGTTAGCAGCTGAGCGTGTGAGCGCTGTGAGGATGCTGAGTCTCTGATCTTCCGGCTCTCTCTCCTCTCCCCCCTGAACGCGCTCACGCTGAGATGCGCATGTGACGACAAGAGCAAGCGCAGGACCCGGTTTCTCTCTCACTCACTCACTCACACTCTCACACACAATGACATCAAGGCACTAAGAAGATCTAACCACCAGACGACATTTACAGGCTGATCTGCATATACAAAGTCTCCTAGGATTTATCTGTTGGGAGGTGAGTGTGTGATGACGAGAGAAAGAGAGAGAGAGAGAGAGAGAGGCTTATTATCTCATGCGAGACCCAGGACAGTTGATGGGTCCTCCCACCGGTGTCTGCCTATTTATGTGGTGAGAAACGCAGCCGTGGGCCGTGATAACAGGACACTGCTGGAAGATAGAGAGATAACTCACAGCGCGGTAAGGAGGTCTGCTGCTGGTGTGTTGCGGATGCCCGTTAGTGTGTGTGTGTGTGACCTAAATTATGCAATGATGGTGACATAGCAGGTGTCGCATGTGCTCCTTGTGTGTTACTGGAGGCAGGATGACCAGAGTCAGGAGCAGCGTTTGAAGGCTGGGACCTGTGTTGGTCAGTGATGAGGTAACACATGGTTACTGTGCATCATTCAGCTCCTCCAGTGTAGCCTGTGCTGCAGCAACATTCACACACATAACCAATCTAGTGCTAGTTATGTTTTCAAATCAACTATACAGGCCGGTGGATTTTCAGTGCACTAAATTTACTGACCGCACATGGGCCACACATAAGGAGGGAAAACGTGGCATTGATTTTGATTTGTTTTACATACTTTATATCGCGCATAATATTTTATACACCATGTTTTGGAAATAAATGGTCCGTATGCTCCACACATGCTGCCAAACATGCACATGTAGGCGCATGAAAGGGAAGATAAGAGTACAGTAAACTGAAAGATGATGTCAAGATGGTGGGTTTGGGTATTTCTATTAATATCGCATTTTAGCTATGACTGTATAGTGTTTTACTCTCCACGTTTCCCTAAAACACATTTCATCTGTGCAACTTGGATGAGCACTGTTTTGACTTTAGTAATGTACTGATACAGTATAAAACATCATTTTATGCTCTTTCACTGTTGCACTTAACTCATCTTAAACAGGTGTAAATGTTACATAATGCAACACTAGTAAGTGATTGCTGCTGCTGTACTGTACAACACAACGCTTTGGTTGCATCATGTAGCATTTACACCCGTCCAAAGCATTTGATGCAACAACAGTAACTGATGAATCAGTAACAGTCCTAATCAGAGTGATGGATAAGAGCTACAAGACTGAATCAGCAGGTGACCTAATAACAAACCCAAACCCTCCCAGACCAGCTGCTGTGTGACTAAATAATCTGTACTAATACATCGTTTCTTTCCTGAACTACAAACAGCTGTTTTGTCAACCCTATGGGGTTGTTGTTATTTTGACCTGTCCTTTGAGAGTACAACACTAACACCATAAAAAAAAGGAATATAGTGAAAAGGTTATTTTTTTTGTAATTTCCTAAAATCGATCAGACAAGAGTTTTTCTGCTAAAGAAACGCAAAAGAAATTGTTACATGAATGTGACGTAGCATGGAGGCGATCAGCCTGTTTTGCTTTGCTAGCAGCCATCAGCTCATCTGTATTGTGGATCTTCCTCTTGACAATACCCCAGAGACCCTCTATGGGTTGCACAGCGGGCAAGTTTCAATCACAGTAATATCATGGTCAGCAAACCAGTTACTGGTAGTTTTGGCACTGTGGGCAGGTGCTACAGTAAGTCCTGCTGGAAAAAGGAATCAGCATAATAAAGCTTGTCAGCAGATGACGCATGAAGTGCTTTAAAGTCTCCTGGTAGACAGCTGCATTGACTTTTGATGTAATAAAAAAACAGTGGATAAACAAACACCAGAATATGACTGGGAAATCCAAACCATCACCAACTGTGCTCCAACTGAAATGCTAAATTTAATTTCATCTATAAAGTAAACCAAGCAACAGTCCAATTATTGTTCTCCACAGCCTAGATAAGACTCTTCTGACGTTGGTTCAGGAGTGGCTTGATACTAGAAATGCTACAATAGCCCTTTTTCTGAAGACATCTGTGCTTGGTGGCACTTGATGTACTGACTCCAGCCTAACTTCACTCCCAACCCTCCTAAGTTCTTGAATCATCTTTGCTTGACAATCTATAGTCATTGCTGTTGTTTGTGTTTCTTTCCAGTGAGCTCTCTATAAATGTGCTTGGTTACAGCCACCCCTCTCAGCAATGATGTTCTATGGCTTACTATCCTTGTGGAGGGTGTCAGTGGTCGTACTCCTGGCAGCTGTCAAGTCAGCAGTCTTCCGCATGATTGTGGTTGCATGTATTGATCTAGACGGATAGATACACTGTATTTATACTTTATGAATAATTTACTCAAACTTAATATAGAAACTGGATTTTTTAATTTTCATAAGCTACAGTATAAGCCAAAACCATCACATGCAAAACTAAAAAACCTTAAAATATTTTTAAATGAGATAGAATCCATTGAAATCTACTTATAGTAAAATACTCATTTTGGTCTACACTGATCAAAAGGGAGTGCAAAAGGAAAGTTCTAGCAAAATAATCTATTAGTAATGTAAACACAGTCGGCTTGGTTGAATTGAGCAGTGGTGTAGAAAAACCAGCATCAACCTTCTAACAGGGGCGAACAACGTTCTCTAACAGTGCAGGCAATGTGTGGAATCTCAGTGCTTTCACTGAAAAGGGTAAACAAGCTGACGACTAAAGACAACTGACACAGGTCAGACAGAGGGAGGGTG